>JAPJBO010000350.1:0-216907 GCA_030068145.1 Diplonema papillatum
GTCTCCCCTGCAGGAAACTCACCTGGTCTCCTCCTGCAGGCAACTACACCTGGTCTCCTCCTGCAGGCAACTACACCTGGTCTCCTCCTGCAGGCAACTACACCTGGTCTCCTCCTGCAGGCAACTACACCTGGTCTCCTCCTGCAGGCAACTACACCTGGTCTCCTCCTGCAGGCAACTACACCTCTTCCCCTGCCGGAAACGTCACGTTGACTCCACCTGAAGGAAACTACACCTGGTCTCCTCCTGCAGGCAACTACACCTGGTCTCCTCCTGCAGGAAACTACACCTGGTCTCCTCCTGCAGGCAACTACACCTGGTCTCCTCCTGCAGGAAACTACACCTGGTCTCCTCCTGCAGGCAACTACACCTGGTCTCCTCCTGCAGGCAACTACACCTGGTCTCCTCCTGCAGGCAACTACACCTGGTCTCCTCCTGCAGGCAACTACACCTCTTCCCCTGCCGGAAACGTCACGTTGACTCCACCTGAAGGAAACTACACCTGGTCTCCTCCTGCAGGCAACTACACCTGGTCTCCTCCTGCAGGCAACTACACCTGGTCTCCTCCTGCAGGCAACTACACCTGGTCTCCTCCTGCAGGCAACTACACCTGGACTCCTCCTGCAGGCAACTACACCTGGTCTCCTCCTGCAGGCAACTACACCTGGTCTCCTCCTGCAGGCAACTACACCTCTTCCCCTGCCGGAAACGTCACGTTGACTCCACCTGAAGGAAACTACACCTGGTCTCCTCCTGCAGGCAACTACACCTGGTCTCCTCCTGCAGGCAACTACACCTGGTCTCCTCCTGCAGGCAACTACACCTGGTCTCCTCCTGCAGGCAACTACACCTCTTCCCCTGCCGGAAACGTCACGTTGACTCCACCTGAAGGAAACTACACCTGGTCTCCTCCTGCAGGCAACTACACCTGGTCTCCTCCTGCAGGCAACTACACCTGGACTCCTCCTGCAGGCAACTACACCTCTTCCCCTGCCGGAAACGTCACGTTGACTCCACCTGAAGGAAACTACACCTGGTCTCCTCCTGCAGGCAACTACACCTGGTCTCCTCCTGCAGGCAACTACACCTGGACTCCTCCTGCTGGCAACTACACCTCTTCCCCTGCCGGAAACGTCACGTTGACTCCACCTGAAGGAAACTACACCTGGTCTCCTCCTGCAGGCAACTACACCTGGTCTCCTCCTGCAGGCAACTACACCTCTTCCCCTGCCGGAAACGTCACGTTGACTCCACCTGAAGGAAACTACACCTGGTCTCCTCCTGCAGGCAACTACACCTGGTCTCCTCCTGCAGGCAACTACACCTGGACTCCTCCTGCTGGCAACTACACCTCTTCCCCTGCCGGAAACGTCACGTTGACTCCACCTGAAGGAAACTACACCTGGTCTCCTCCTGCAGGCAACTACACCTGGTCTCCTCCTGCTGGCAACTACACCTCTTCCCCTGCCGGAAACGTCACGTTGACTCCACCTGAAGGAAACTACACCTGGTCTCCTCCTGCAGGAAACTACACCTGGTCTCCTCCTGCAGGCAACTACACCTGGTCTCCTCCTGCAGGAAACTACACCTGGTCTCCTCCTGCAGGCAACTACACCTGGTCTCCTCCTGCAGGCAACTACACCTGGTCTCCTCCTGCAGGCAACTACACCTCTTCCCCTGCCGGAAACGTCACGTTGACTCCACCTGAAGGAAACTACACCTGGTCTCCTCCTGCAGGCAACTACACCTGGTCTCCTCCTGCAGGAAACTACACCTGGTCTCCTCCTGCAGGCAACTACACCTGGTCTCCTCCTGCAGGCAACTACACCTGGTCTCCTCCTGCAGGAAACTACACCTGGTCTCCTCCTGCAGGAAACTACACCTGGTCTCCTCCTGCAGGCAACTACACCTGGTCTCCTCCTGCAGGCAACTACACCTGGTCTCCTCCTGCAGGCAACTACACCTGGTCTCCTCCTGCAGGCAACTACACCTGGTCTCCTCCTGCAGGAAACTACACCTGGTCTCCTCCTGCAGGCAACTACACCTGGTCTCCTCCTGCAGGCAACTACACCTGGTCTCCTCCTGCAGGCAACTACACCTGGTCTCCTCCTGCAGGCAACTACACCTCTTCCCCTACCGGAAACGTCACGTTGACTCCACCTGCAGGAAACTACACCTGGTCTCCTCCTGCAGGCAACTACACCTGGTCTCCTCCTGCAGGCAACTACACCTCTTCCCCTGCCGGAAACGTCACGTTGACTCCACCTGAAGGAAACTACACCTGGTCTCCTCCTGCAGGCAACTACACCTGGTCTCCTCCTGCAGGCAACTACACCTGGTCTCCTCCTGCAGGCAACTACACCTGGTCTCCTCCTGCAGGAAACTACACCTGGTCTCCTCCTGCAGGCAACTACACCTGGTCTCCTCCTGCAGGCAACTACACCTGGTCTCCTCCTGCAGGCAACTACACCTGGACTCCTCCTGCTGGCAACTACACCTCTTCCCCTGCCGGAAACGTCACGTTGACTCCACCTGAAGGAAACTACACCTGGTCTCCTCCTGCAGGCAACTACACCTGGTCTCCTCCTGCAGGCAACTACACCTCTTCCCCTGCCGGAAACGTCACGTTGACTCCACCTGAAGGAAACTACACCTGGTCTCCTCCTGCAGGAAACTACACCTGGTCTCCTCCTGCAGGCAACTACACCTGGTCTCCTCCTGCAGGAAACTACACCTGGTCTCCTCCTGCAGGCAACTACACCTGGTCTCCTCCTGCAGGCAACTACACCTGGTCTCCTCCTGCAGGCAACTACACCTGGTCTCCTCCTGCAGGCAACTACACCTGGTCTCCTCCTGCAGGCAACTACACCTGGTCTCCTCCTGCAGGAAACTACACCTGGTCTCCTCCTGCAGGCAACTACACCTGGTCTCCTCCTGCAGGCAACTACACCTGGTCTCCTCCTGCAGGCAACTACACCTGGTCTCCTCCTGCAGGCAACTACACCTGGTCTCCTCCTGCAGGCAACTACACCTGGTCTCCTCCTGCAGGCAACTACACCTGGTCTCCTCCTGCAGGCAACTACACCTCTTCCCCTGCCGGAAACTCACGTTGACTCCACCTGAAGGAAACTACACCTGGTCTCCTCCTGCAGGCAACTACACCTGGTCTCCTCCTGCAGGCAACTACACCTGGTCTCCTCCTGCAGGCAACTACACCTGGTCTCCTCCTGCAGGAAACTACACCTGGTCTCCTCCTGCAGGCAACTACACCTGGTCTCCTCCTGCAGGCAACTACACCTGGTCTCCTCCTGCAGGAAACTACACCTGGTCTCCTCCTGCAGGCAACTACACCTGGTCTCCTCCTGCAGGCAACTACACCTGGTCTCCTCCTGCAGGCAACTACACCTGGTCTCCTCCTGCAGGCAACTACACCTGGTCTCCTCCTGCAGGCAACTACACCTGGTCTCCTCCTGCAGGCAACTACACCTGGTCTCCTCCTGCAGGCAACTACACCTCTTCCCCTACCGGAAACGTCACGTTGACTCCACCTGAAGGAAACTACACCTGGTCTCCTCCTGCAGGCAACTACACCTGGTCTCCTCCTGCAGGCAACTACACCTGGTCTCCTCCTGCAGGCAACTACACCTGGTCTCCTCCTGCAGGCAACTACACCTCTTCCCCTACCGGAAACGTCACGTTGACTCCACCTGCAGGAAACTACACCTGGTCTCCTCCTGCAGGCAACTACACCTGGTCTCCTCCTGCTGGCAACTACACCTCTTCCCCTGCCGGAAACGTCACGTTGACTCCACCTGAAGGAAACTACACCTGGTCTCCTCCTGCAGGCAACTACACCTGGTCTCCTCCTGCAGGAAACTACACCTGGTCTCCTCCTGCAGGCAACTACACCTGGTCTCCTCCTGCAGGAAACTACACCTGGTCTCCTCCTGCAGGAAACTACACCTGGTCTCCTCCTGCAGGCAACTACACCTGGTCTCCTCCTGCAGGCAACTACACCTGGTCTCCTCCTGCAGGCAACTACACCTGGTCTCCTCCTGCAGGCAACTACACCTCTTCCCCTACCGGAAACGTCACGTTGACTCCACCTGAAGGAAACTACACCTGGTCTCCTCCTGCAGGCAACTACACCTGGTCTCCTCCTGCAGGCAACTACACCTCTTCCCCTACCGGAAACGTCACGTTGACTCCACCTGAAGGAAACTACACCTGGTCTCCTCCTGCAGGCAACTACACCTGGTCTCCTCCTGCAGGCAACTACACCTGGTCTCCTCCTGCAGGCAACTACACCTCTTCCCCTACCGGAAACGTCACGTTGACTCCACCTGAAGGAAACTACACCTGGTCTCCTCCTGCAGGCAACTACACCTGGTCTCCTCCTGCAGGCAACTACACCTGGTCTCCTCCTGCAGGCAACTACACCTGGTCTCCTCCTGCAGGCAACTACACCTGGTCTCCTCCTGCAGGCAACTACACCTCTTCCCCTACCGGAAACGTCACGTTGACTCCACCTGAAGGAAACTACACCTGGTCTCCTCCTGCAGGCAACTACACCTGGTCTCCTCCTGCAGGCAACTACACCTGGTCTCCTCCTGCAGGCAACTACACCTGGTCTCCTCCTGCAGGCAACTACACCTGGTCTCCTCCTGCAGGCAACTACACCTGGTCTCCTCCTGCAGGCAACTACACCTGGTCTCCTCCTGCAGGCAACTACACCTCTTCCCCTGCAGGAAACGTCACGTTGACTCCACCTGAAGGAAACTACACCTGGTCTCCTCCTGCAGGCAACTACACCTGGTCTCCTCCTGCAGGCAACTACACCTGGACTCCTCCTGCAGGCAACTACACCTGGTCTCCTCCTGCAGGCAACTACACCTCTTCCCCTACCGGAAACGTCACGTTGACTCCACCTGAAGGAAACTACACCTGGTCTCCTCCTGCAGGCAACTACACCTCTTCCCCTGCTGGAAACGTCACCTTGACTACTTTTACTGGCAACTGAGTGTTCACTCCGTGAAGGAAACTAGTTGTGACCGTCCGGGGCAACTTGACGTGAACATCCATTCGGACCTCCTGCAGGCAAGACGTGGACTCGAGTCCGCAAGGTGAGAGGATAAGACTGTGTTTGATAAATATCGAACAGTGACGTAGAAGTCTGCAGCTGATCAGTGTACGATTAGCGGTGGATGCAGGCTGCACAACAGAGTAGATTCCTGGCTACCGTGAGGAACCCGAGGCTCTACGGCCTACTATGGTCCTCCTCCCGAGATTCTCCGTCATGATGCTAGCCGCGCAGGCTATTGCGAAAAGGAGGAGAGGCCGCGACGCAACATGTCAAAACACGCCTGCCCCCCGGTTGCGCTACCATCGGTGCAGTCTTCATCTTCGACAAGGCCGCGGCTCGCAGCGCGCCTACGACATAACGACTTACACCGTAGTAGTACAGAACAGTAGTGGGGCGACCGGATACAAACTCCCCGGAGAGAGGTGGTCCCTGCACTCTAACTGTCTCTCTGTCGTCCTCCCTTCCGCACTTCTTTAGGTACGACGGAGAAAGACTCATCACGTTTCGACCGCAAGGTTTGACAACTCCAGATGAAGGGCAAGGACTACGCATGCCCTTGTTACAGATTCTCCCTCGCTGCCCCATGGCTATTCTCTATGAGATTTGCTGAAAGTGCACTGTCCTTGCAAAAGGCAGGGCACGGACTCAAAAAAATGGTCCTACTCCATGCTGGCCCTCAACAAACTGCGGCCACCAGGAGGCATTGATGCCTTGGCACTTCAAGCAAACTATCACTTGAAATAAAATCCGCCAGAGGATGCATCCCTTTCGCCGTGAAGCCGTTGGCCAACTACGCCGCGCTCGAACAATGGGACGACGGTGCTGCCCCGATGGCACCTGTTGGGATGCTACCTGCTGCATCTTTGCGTGTTGCTGTCGTGCGGCAAGGTCGATCTCAGTCCCCGTGCTGCAGATGGTTGACACCCGCCTGTTTGCGAAGGTTGCTGCTGCGGCCTTGGTTGTTGGGGGGATCTGAGGCCGTGTTATGGACTGCCACCTGAGCAGGGCTGCATCCTCGTGTTGTAGCCGTGCTGTGCAGAGGGCTTGGAACCTGGTCAGCCTCCTCGTCATCACAGGCCGCCAGGAACTTGCAGACGTATACAAACCCCGTCGGCAATGTAGCCCGCTTCGGTATAACTGCACTTCAAGAATCAACAAGGTACCAGGCGCTTCAAATTGGGTTGTGTCGACTCGCCGCTCAAGAAAGGTGGTCGCGCGCAACTGAACCCCTTCTGTCCTCTTCTAACTCAAAGAACGCGAACCTGTCGAAATGACACGAACACCAAACCTAGCCTCCCACATACCTTCCTCCCCTCCGGTCTTGTGTGTGTTGTCGTTGAGGGGGAGGTGGCTCTCGTGTAGGGAGCCGGGCCATCCCACATCCCCTGGAATTGCATCGAATAGCCTGCCACCATCGATCACGGTGTTCCACGCGGTACACCATGACTGATCAGGGCCATCCCTATCCGCCTTCAGAGAATTGCTTTGCAGCTGTACATCACGGAACACGTTTTTGTACGGCTGCGCGCGTTCGAAGCCCGTGGGGAAGTTACCGACAACGACTGTGTGTGTTCCCTTGCCTCAAGTCGGGCGACCGGATACTCCTAGGAGAAATGGTGCCTGCACTCTAACTCGTCTCTCTCTTTTACAAACAAAGCTATGCATTTTCTTTGTGTTCTGAGAGCGTACTACGTGAAACTTACGAGATCAGGTAACTTTCGCTGGTCCGCAGAAACAAATGAAAGCGCCGTACTTTTCTATTGCATTCTGCTTTGTAGGAAATACTCGAGGAGACTGCAGGTTGCGAATCTATAAAGAAGGTAAATGTGCTGCAACCCACAAGAAACACACGGAAATCTAGGTTCAGTGGGCTCAAAAAGACACCTTGTAGTTTTCTCCTCCTAGCCGCCGTCGAAATAAGCACACAAGGTAGTCCCTCGAGTATTTCGCCTTTTTTCGCCTCTGTTGACTTGACCCCGTACGCTTCTTCCCGGCAACAGAGCACGTCTACGGGAACTATCTTTATTCTCCACCAGCTGAATCCTCCTGCTAAAATCTTCGCGAACTTTAACTCTACCAACAACAAGTCTGACGGACGTCGTGTCGGCGGATCGCAGGTATTGATATTTTCGGCCTGAGGTCCCGCAGCGACCGCGACGGGAGTAATGGAAGCTCATGTAACGGAAAGTCATTGTCTTCAGCAACGACCGTTTTTCGTCTTGACTTGCACCCGTTCGACATTTCTTCCTCTCATTTTTGCGCCTCTAGCACAGACGTCAACCTCTTATTCCAACCCCCTGACTGTCCGAGTTCTGTCCCAGCGACTACCTACTACTCATGTGTGCTCGCGCATTTTGGGGATCGACCAAAACACCGATCCTGAAAGCAAATTTCGAAACACTCTTTTTGTTTGCGCAGTACCCTGTTCGAACAGGATGTCGCGAGAGGATCTGATCCCCGTGCACAAAGCTCCGGACACTTCGGAGTCGTTTGGAACATAGAACCCTGCTGGATGGCCACTTCCGTCCTCGTTGCCGTTAGCCCCCCTCTTCTTGTGTTTGCTTCAAGTGCGCGAATAAAATGCATGCCCCGTTTTGGGCTGAAGAAGCCCACCTGCCCTGACTGACTTCGGGTTCTGATCCATAGTATGGTGTGTGCAGATGGAAGGAGGAGATCTGTGAGCCACACCGAGACGAGTAGACGTGACTGCGTCTACTCGTCTCCGCATCATGAATGTCGACGCGCAGAACTCGTGGCTGCGTTCTCCGCAAGGTTCTGTGCCCAAACGCCGATTGGCCAGTTCCCGTCCACAGCCTCGGTATTCAGACTCTGTCAATTAGCCAAGTCCCAAGCATGCACGTAGTGATCCTAAGAGATTTGTCTGTGCTCTCGGAGACGAGCCCACCTCGCTCATCCGCGTCCTGTTTGCACACAGGCTGATTCCACACTGAAAGGCGATCGTTCCACTCAGAGACCAATCGTCCCAACTGCATCGGGGCCAAGCCAGGAGGATAAATGGAAGTTCGCCTGCGAGCACCCCGAATCTTTGTCGGGATGTACCGGCCTGAACACCAACCTCTCCCCGCATGGTCTACACTCGGATCGCAAATTGTATTCTCCCAGGAGTATGTGAATATGACCCCGAATTTGTCAAGAATGTCTTACGATTCTACATTCGAGAGTCTCCTACCTAGGAGGCATTCTTGATAAGAAATGCCTCAAGGGTACTGCAAGAACAGGTCGGAGGACCGAAAGCGAAGCGCACAAACACAGTGCACCACCGCAAAGCAGAGCCCCCGGCCAGGAGGGCCGTGAAGAAGAAGAAGAAGCTGCCGAGGTCAAGCCGGAGGCGCTGGATTTCGACGCGGCAAGCGCCGCTGTCGCCGCCGCTGTCGCCGCCGCTGTCGCCGCCGCTGTCGCCGCCGCTGTCGCCGCCGCTGTCGCCGCCGCTGTCGCCGCCGCTGTCGCCACCGCTGTCGCCGCCGCTGTCGCCGCCGCTGTCGCCGCCGCTGTCGCCGCCGCTGGCGCAGCCGTCCGCATCCTGTCGGCCCCCGAGTGGGCGTGGACGGACATCTTGAACATGCGTTTCAAGATCAGTCCCAACAGTATTTCATTCCAAAAATCCCGAAAATGTCACACGGATCTCACGATCTTTTGACGTTTCCTTTTTCACGGTTATTTTTTTACATAAGCGCCAGCTTGAAAGGAAATGCTCGACGATGCTGCTTCGACTCCGAATGGAAGGGGGGAAATATAGAGGTAAAGGGGCAAATACAATACAAACACAATCTGATTTGTTCTTCGCTTACACCATCCAGGACCCCCAGGGACCACGCAGTGGCCTTTCAAGTAGTCAGATCCGGAGGAGGCGAGAGATCTTCCTCCTTCGGTAACCACCCTCCAGGCGTCGCGTTCTCTCTCGCCTGGGTACCTCGGGTGTACTCGTCCGCCCTCTGTTCGTGGGTCGGCACCCACGCAGCCGTGAGCTCAAGTCCGTACTCTCGGGCCAGATCGAAAATGCGCGACAGTATTATGTTCGCCGCGTAATTCTTCGAGTGGCCCTTGTTCAGGCAATGAACCGCCGGTAGATTGTCTACCATCAGCTCTACGGACACTCCACGGTGTGTTCTAACGGCCAGCTCGAGGCCTTTCAACACTGCGAAAAGCTCTTTCAAAAAAATGTGCTTTTCCGCGAAGTGACCAAAGAAAATGCCCTGTGACACCCGATCGGGCTCACCCTCGAGCAGCGCCGCCCATTCTTTTGAGGAGGCGTCGGATCATAGTCGGATCGACTGCCCCCCGCGCGTGCCCACTCGCGTGACCCACCGGTTCTCCCCGATGGTCGCCGTGAGGCTTTCAACTTCGCGGGCTGTCGACGCCGGAACGTTCACCGGCACGTCCCATGCCTGCAGACCTCCCACCGACAGTCGTGAGGAGAGTCTCTGCACGAACGAAAGTGCGCACCGGGCGTACGCCAAGGGAAAACGCGTTGTGTACGCGAACCACACCAGAGCGCCGAACAGCCTGTAGAACGCCCGGGGAGAAACGGCTCCGCCCCGGAAAACGGCGAGTTCGGAAGACCGCAGCAGCTTTTCAACCCAAGCAGTGGCCATACTGTATTCCTCAAGGGTTTCTTGATACAGGATTGCCGTCAAGAATACCGCAAGAACAGGTCGGCGGGCGACACCGAAAGCGGAATACACAATGCATCACCGCAAAGCGAGGAAAACGCTGCTGCCGGCGGCGAGCCCCGCGGGCCGCGGCCAGGAGGGCCGGGAAGAAGAAGAGGCCACCGAGGTCAAGCCGGAGGCGCTGGACTTCGACGCGGCGAGCGCGCCGCTGTCGCCGCCGCTGGCGCAGCCGCCCGCCGCGAAGCGCGTCCGCATCGCGTCGGGCCCCGAACGGCCCGGCGGGGCCACGCCCCGGCTGCCGGCCGCACCCGCGGCCGCCTTCCGGTACCCCCTCGACCACCAGTGGGCCTGGACGGGCACAGTCGCGGTGCTGTGCCCGCCCAAGGGCGCCGTTCCCCCCACGTCGCTCGCGGCGCCGCAGGCGCACGCCGTCGCCGCATTCGAGCTCGAGGGCACGCTGATCAACCGCAGGCTGGGAAGCCACCTCTCGCCTTCGCACGACTGGGTATGGAAATGTGTTTCTTTTTTTGTATAAGCACCTACTTTGTAGGAAATACTTGAGGAGGCTGCCAGCCGCAAAAGATCAAAGGTGGTAAATGTGCTGTACCCCGCACGAAACACAGGTGAATCTGGATTCAGTGGCGGCCGTAAGCGTTCAACAAAAAGACCCACTTTTGGTGTTACCCACAATGCTGAATATAGAAGTTTGATAGAAAGTGTATGGAGTAGGGGGTGTCACTTTTGTTATAATGATGGTGCACAACGCTGACGTTTTCTTGAGCCAAACTCCCGTATTCTGCGCGCAATCCCAGCTGCGGTTGTGGTTGGCGCTGCACGGGGCCCTTTGGACCCATTTCGGGCGTGGTAAAGACACTGGCCTTGCCAATACCTCCAGTACTTTCTGACCACCTGTGACGTTCATCTTGGCAAGAGACCAAGGATGGCTCGCCTCGGCCTTTCCCTGCCACCAGCTCACAAGGGTGTTGTCCTGGCCGGCTGGCTGGGCGGCTGGGCAGCTGGCTGGGCGACTGGCTCCGTTTTGCATCACAGCCGCGGCAATCCCGCCATGCACTGCTCAGTGCTATCTGGGAGAGGACTGGTGCGACTTCCGCTGCCATCTTTCCCTGTTTCAGCATGACTTCGTGCGTTCCGGGCCGTCGCTCACGATCATCCTGAACGTAAATGACATTGTTATGTGCAGATTTGTTCCTTCCCTGGTTCATCCATTTAACCCCTTAACTCCGGGCTCTCAAATTTTCCCTATTTATTTGGTCGAAATCCAAGCATAAAAGTTCGACCCCCTCCTTAGCGGTCTCGAGACCCTTCGATGCATTTGAAGCTTGTGTGACTTCTTTTGCAACTGAGCTCTTCGCATTTGAGGGGTTTTTGGCATGCACACGGTGCCTTTTTTTTTTACATAAGCGCCAGCTTGAAAGGAAATGCTCGACGATGCTGCCCGACAAAGAACAGAAGGGATCCCAAGTGCTGTAACTACCGAACCACGTGTTGAACGGACGTGAGGTCATGCGGGTCTACCCCTACACGACAAATCACACAAACACAACAGGTCAAAAAATCCTGAGTGAGAAAACAACACACGGTGGTGTATGCGAAGAACAAATCAGATTGTGTTTGTATTGTATTTGCCCCTTACCTCTATATTTCCCCCCTTCCATTCGCAGTCGAAGCAGCTACGTCGAGTATTTTTTTTTGAGGATGCATTTGAAGCTTGTGTGATATTTTTTGCAACTGAGCTCTTCGCATTCGAGGGTTTTCCGTCTGGCATGCACACGGTGGCCCTCAGGACAGGTTGTCCGTCGAGCGTCGAGCCTGTCCCGAGCTTCTGGATTGGCTAGGGCCGTTTGCCCACCCCCGGCCACCCGACCAGCTTTTTAGCTAAAGGTGGCCAAATACCACCGCTAGCTCGGTAAGCCTTCTGAGGGTTGTTTTAAAATACGTGGTATATCAGTCATTCCCAGAGAGGCAAGAGGAACGGGAGTTTCTGTGCACAGTTTCCGTCTCGATCGCACTAACTGCGCCGGCTCTTTTTGTTTCGACGGTCGTCGCTTGCAGAAGTGAGAGTAAGATACGCTCACCTTCGAATCCTGCATGAACTGTTTCCATAATACGATGTCCGGCTCGTGCACAAGCCTGTGGAACGCCCCGCCTTATGTTCCGTCTTGAAGAGTACCCGTTTCTTTTGCTGCCGGCTGGTATCAGGCGCACTAGCATCCCACCACCAAGATGCGATAATGCGTTGTATTCCTTGTACGGCCGAGGTTTTGCGGCTGTCAGCAGGCTCCTGATGCAACTGCATCCGAATTCTTGAATCGCAAAACTCATTGCATTCCATGCCAACGAGCTGTTGCAAAACCATGCGGCAAAAATCAGGTGGCAGTGTCGGAACCTCGTTAAAGAATGCGTGACATTGTTCTCACCACAGTCGTGGTCGGCACTTTGCCCGAATTTGCTACTTCCAGAGGGTACCGAGAGGCAGAGATGGGTTCTGCTCCGCCGAAAGGCACGCTGTGTAGCATCCGAAGCAGATGGGGGGTGCATAAACAGGAGCGTTCACAACAAGCATCTAATTCGGACAGCTTGAAGACGCCTGTCTAAGTAGTCTTTGCTGTCGCTGTTTGGAACCTTGCACCTTGCAGTCGTAGTTGTTGCTGCAGTCGTAGTCGTGTGCACTTCCTCCGAAGGTGTGCGTGGCACCACACTCCTGGAGGCACTTCAAACAGATGAATTCCTCTTGAACCAGTCTCTTCTTCACTTCGAGCACTCGCGCCACGGGCTGGATACGAGGCAACCTTTCTCCAGGTTTTCGCACCGCAGATTTTGCAGCATCCCTGTTCTTCAGTACCCGCCATCCCAGTTCTGAAGTGCGCTCATCGGGAATGGCAATATGCCTGGTGAAGTGAAGTGCAAAGGAGGGGCCATGGGGGTCAGCCTTTTTGGGATCCGCTGTGGTATTCTGACGATTTCGTGACCGACCTTTTCATTCTGTGTCTTCTCAGGAGCAACATGCATATCACACGTACCACACGCGCTCCCGGTATGATCTAAATATAATGATATCGGGTTGAACGCGTCCAAGGGGGGCCATTTTTTCTAAACCCTCGGGCACAGAGAGACCGGGGACACCTGCACTAAACAAAACGTCGAAAGACAACCACCAATCTGTACGTCCCACGGGATCATAGGAAACACAAGAAAACGTCATGCCAATTCTTCTGCACAGGACACGGCGTACGAGAGCGTAACGCAGAAGCTGAAGTCGCTCGTGTATTTCGACTCGAAGCGGGTCGCCGTGTTCACGAGCTGCGGGGTGGCAGGGCTGGACGACTTGCGCAAGCGGTGCATCGCGTTCGTGAACGTCGTCGGCGTCCCAGTCGAGGTGTACGTGTCGGTGATGGACGACCACTACCGGCTGCCCCACAAGGGCATGTGGGACGTGCTGGTCGGCCGCAGCGCCGGCGGCGCGAAGCTGGACGGCAGCTTTTTTTGCGGCGCGCAGGCCGGCCGCGCCGGCGACGCGTCGGCCAAGGACAGGCGCTTCGCCCGCAACGTCGGGATCGCCTTCGTGACCCCCGACGAGCTCTTCAAGGGGAACGCGCCCGAGCCGTACAGGCTCAACATGACGCAGGACACCAAGTCCGACCCGTCGGCACAGGCGCAGCCAGAGGAGCTGGCTGTCGACTACACAAATTGCGGCGGGAAGGCGGCTACACCCGAGATCGTGTTGCTGGTAGGCCCGCCAGGCGCCGGGAAGACCACGTTCGCGAAGCGCGCCCTCATCCCGTTTGGGTACAGCCACGTCAACCAGGACCGCCTCGGATCCCGCGACAAGTGCGTCTCCTTCTGCGACGCCGCCCTTCGGGACGGCCAGCGGGTCGTCGTCGACAACACGAACCCGGACCGAAACTCGCGGAGGCGGTACACTGAGGTGGCGGCCTACCACAACTGCCCTGTGCGGTGCTTCTGGTTCGACACCGACTTGACCGTCGCTCGACGCCTCAACAGGATGCGGTCGCTCGCTTCCGAAGGGCAGATTCCGGTCGTGCCAGAGGACGCGTATCAACGGTACGCGGCCCACCTGGAGTCACCCTCCCTGGCCGAAGACTTCACCGAGATCCGGGCTCTCCGCTTCCGCTTCAACTTCGAAACGCCGAAGCACCACCAGCTGTACGACGGTACATAGCGGCGAAAGCTGCGCCTTCTTCGACGCGCAACCAGCCAGCGTGTGTAAGTGTCACGACCCAACTCACGGAGGCGGTACACTGAAGTAGCAGCGTACCACAACTGCCCTGTGCGGTGCTTCTGGCTCGACACCGACTTGGCCGTCGCTCGGCGCCTCAACAGAATGCGGTCGCTCGCTTCCGAAGGGCAGATTCCGGTCGTGCCGGAGGACGCGTACCAACGGTACGCGGCCCACGTGGAGTCGCCCTCCCTGGCCGAAGACTTCACCGAGATTCGGGCTCTCCGCTTCCGCTTCAATTTTCGAAGCACCACCAGCTGTACGACGGTACATGGCGGCGAAAGCTGCGCCTTCTTTGACGCGCAACAGCCAGCGTGTGTAGATCATCGCGGCCCCGGGCCAGAACTCGCGGAGGCGGTACACTGTAGTAGCAGCGTACCACAACTGCCCTGTGCGGTGCTTCTGGTCCGACACCGACTTGACCGTCGTTCGACGCCTCAACAGAATGCGGTCGCTCGCTTAAGGGCAGATTCCGGTCGTGCCGGAGGACGCATACCAGCGGTACGCGGCCCACCTGGCCCTGGCCGAAGATTTCACCAAGATCCGGGCTCTCCGCTTCCGCTTCAATTTCCGAAGCACCACCAGCTGTACGACGGTACGCAGCGGCGAAAGCTGTGCCTTCTTCGCGCGCAACAGCCAACGTGTGTAGATGTCGCGACCCCGGATCGGAACTCCCGGAGGCGGTGCACTGAAGTAGCAGCGTACTACCACAACTGCCCTGTGCGATGTTTCTGGCTCGGCACCGACTTCACCGACGCTGGACGACGCCTCAACAGAATGCGGTTGCTAGCCTCTGAAGGGCAGGTTGTCCCGGAGGACGCGTACCACAACCTCGAGTCACCAGCTTTCACCCACCCACAACCACACTGTGCGTGGGGAGTTTCTGCTCTTCGTATTGTCTGACGAGAACTGCCTAGAAGAGCTTCTGCTCTTCGTATTGTCTGACGAGAACTGCTTAGGAGAAAGGGAGAAGTAAGAACACGTCTTTGTAACTGATAGCACTAGCGCAAGGGAATGTTGAGTGACTGCCTTAACCCGGGGAAACGAGCTTGGGCGAGGTCACCGGGGGGTTAGGGAGGGTGGGAAAACTTGAATTTCTCTTTGAACCAACCACACCCTGAAGGCTGTGTTAAGTTCTCTAATCGACTTTTCGTGGTGCATCAACTCCCTCAGTGAAACTGTGAGAGTTTCTGCTCTTCGTATTGTCTGACGAGAACTGCCTAGAAGAGCTTCTGCTCTTCGTATTGTCTGACGAGAACTGCTTAGGAGAAAGGGAGAAGTAAGAACACGTCTTTGTAACTGATAGCACTAGCGCAAGGGAATGTTGAGTGACTGCCTTAACCCGGGGAAACGAGCTTGGGCGAGGTCACCTTCCATCCACCACAACGCCAGTGAGAAACTGCCTCACCGCAAGTACAATTGAATCGAGCGCATCAGCGCCAATCATGGTCAGCGGTACGCGTGACGGCAAGTCCGCAGGGTTGCCCTCACTCCTGACCCATCGTACAGAAACAGCGCAATTCAAGGAACGCACGCGTTCCAGTCCTTTAACTACCGCCTCGTTCAAGACGGCACTTTTCAAACAGGACCCCTTACGGGCCACTCCTTTCACAGTGGTATTATCAACCACAATGTCCACTCTCCCACCTCTAATCGAGGGCGGCAGAGCCAAGACAACTAACTTGAAGGCAATAGCCTCCAGCTCGTTTATGTGCAACGAGCTCTCCGCAGAGTTCCAAGACCCACCCAACACGGTCACTTCCATTGTGCGCGAGTCAACAAGGACACCCCCCCAGCCTTTCTTACTCGCGTCCACGAAGGCCGTGATACGTGGGGACTGTTCGAGAGTGGGAACGGCCCTCGGCTTCAGCACCGAGTCAATCCACTCTTGGAGCGACAAACGAACACACGGAGAAACTTCAACTCTATCAGAGGGCAGCCGAGCCCCTCGGTTCAACGAGTTGGTTATGCGTCGAAAGAACTTCAACGCAAACCAAAACGAGCCCGGAAAAATGCCGGCGACCGCAGAGGCATGCAATAAACGGCCGCCGAGAGTCTCGAGCTCGCACGCCAGCACGGTGGGCGACGACTTCAGCGTGTAGCGCGCCTCCATCAGCTTTCTTCGCAACTTCCGTGAGACAGCCACACGATGAGCAACGTGGTCCCAATCGACCCCGATGAACTCATACCGTGTGGCGGCAGTCTGCGAATCGGACGGCTTCCACGTCAGGCCGCACTCCTCCGCGGTCAGGTCCAGCCTCCGAGTCGCGAGCCGCACAGCCGGCTTCTTGCCCGCATACCGGATGTTGTCGATCCAAATGTCGACGATGACATCCCGTTCCGCAAACTCCGGACGCACGAAGTCCTCATGTCCGCCGGCCACCGCTGCCAAGGTGTGCATTAACTCCGGTGCACACGAGTGTCCCATGGGAAGCCGCAGAAGTTCCCACCAACCACCATCGGAGTCAGCGAACCTGAAGAGATGACGCGACTCCGGCGGGATCTCAATGGCGTAAAAACCCGTCTTGAAATCCCGGGTTGAGCCACACTCCTCGCGGCTCGCCCCGAGGTAGCCGGAAACGTGTCCGAGGGGCACAGATGCTTCGTAACCCGCCTCTTGAGCGGCTCGGTTACCGTCCACCGTCCACAAGATGAAGCGCTGACGCAGCGCCCCTTCCTTCTCCTCCAGCACTGTGAAAGGGACTGAAGCGAACGGACCGGGACCGGTTGAACTGCGGGCAATCCCGTTTTCCGCGAGCAAAGATGCATGGTCGGGACGAAGGGTCGAGGGGGACCCGATTGCCGTCTCCGTCTCGACACGGGGAAAGAACGTTGAACGCCACGTATCGTCAAAACGTCGGAGGGTTGCCTCGTTCATCCGCGCACGAAGCTTCGCGACAGACATCGGCTTGATCGGCGCGACATGCAATGGCGAAGCGCGCTCCTCCTTGCTTCGCGGCAGCCGCGTCGAACCGCCTCGTCGGGTGACGGAGTGGAATTGACCACTGCGGAGGTATCCCGTCACAAGTGCTTCGTCACCTTGCCGGTCTCGAGTGCCCTGGCAAGGTCCACGTCGCCCCCGGCGTACCGGAGTGTGGTCCTCGACAGCGTTCCGGGTCCGCCCTCCTCCTCGTGCTTCGTCAGCCGGTCGATGAGGTGCGGCGACAGCTTGCCGCTGGTCAGCAACGGCAAGAGGTGCTTCACCGCTCCGCGTTTGATGGAGTGCGCGGTGTACCCCTGCATCTGCGTCGACTGGCCCCACAGAGCGTCCAGTGCCGACGTTGTCAACGCCGACAGCGGAGCGAAGGGTGCACACTTCGCGTACAGAACGGCGATTTCCGCCGTCAACGGTCCCTGGATGACCGCAAACCGCGACGCCTTGAACGGATCCTGCGTCCGCCCCTTCGGCGTCTGGAACCAGTCCACGATGACCTCCTTCTGCGTCACCAGGAGGAACTGCACTGACGAAAGATTCGCCGCCTCCGCCCAACGCGAAGCCGTCTTCCACGCGACCAGAACCGCCAGACGAACGGACGACTGCTGCTGCCTGGCCCAAGACACAAGCTTCCGCCTCTCGATTGGCGTCGCCTGGTTCTCCGGGATAGCCGCCCCACCCCCGCGCAAGGCCTTGGCCAAGACCCGCAGGGGGTGGTTCTCGAACCCCATTGCCCCAAACGAGGCCGACAGGGCCTTGGTGTAGGCAAGCTGTCCCTGGGGCCGGACACCCGTTGCCGCCACGAACAGGCATGCCGAGTCCGCGTTCATCCCAAGTCCACGTTCTGTCGTCCATGCCTGCAGCCGCCGCCACAGGCTTCGACGCTCCTGCGTGGTCGACCGGGCCCACATGTCCGCCACGACCGCCGACATCTTCGTACGAGCCATCTCCACGGTACTCGCACCCTCCTGTGTCCGACCGGTACGGCTCGTGCCTCCAGACGAAATGAGGCGGTAGACTGCCATGCCTATCTCCGATGTCGGCATCCCTTCGGTTCCCGGCAACGGCGGCGCACAGGTTGGTCGCAGTGACGATGAGGTCGTTGACGGCCGTGAGGAGCTGCAAGCTCGAACCCACATCATTGGCCGGGTCGGTGTTGGTGGCAGCATCGACGCCTCGGTTGTGCGTGCCAACGGGGGATGAAGATCTACTTGGTGTGTAGGCATGGGAATCGGCGGGGAGACGAACTTTTGAACGGGTGGGGAGTGCGTCGGAAAGACATTCGACGGAGGGAGGAACTTCATTCGCACGGGAGGTGAGTGGGTCGACGCGACGGTGGAACGAGGGAGGAACTTCATCCGCGCGAGCTGTTGTTGCATTGGAACTGGCTGTTGAAGCCTGGGCCGGGTGGGTGCCAGTCATTTCCCGCCGGCCTTTCCGTTTCCCGGCTGCCTCGGCCTGAAGGCCGGCTTCTTCGTCGGACCCCTCTCCTTCTTGCCGCGCAGAACCGCGGCGGCCTTGTCCAACGGGTCCTCAGCCTGAGACCCGATTTGTCGGAGGAGGTCCCGACGGCTCATCCCCTCCTCCACGTACAGCTTCTGAAGCCGGAGTTGTTTCAGAAGCTCATTTCCCAGCCTCAGCTGGTCGGGGCTGCGCGTCCATCCCTCGGTGGCCGACATGGCCAACATCCAGCATCGGAGCATGCCGAACGTGCTGTCGAGCTGCTCGCCACCCGGAAGGTGAGCCCTCCCACACACGTAAGCCGATTCGACGTCCCGGATCAAACCCCACGGGTCCAGGAGCAGGGGCTCCCGCCACTCTCGGACGTCCTTGGCGTCCTTCGCGAACACCCTGGGGGCAACGTCTTCTTCCTCTTCCTGCCGCCCGTCAGACTCCATTGGCTGCGGCGCTGGCTGCGCGGTCGCTGACACTGACGCTACCGCGGGCGACGGCTGGTGCGAAATGCCCATCAGCTGCGTCTGCATCTGCTGCAGCACCTGCATCATGTGCGCTTGTTGCTGTTGTTGCGCCCGCATTTCCCGCTGCTGCGCCTGCATCTGCTCCTGCTGCTGCATGACCATCCGCTGCAGCTGGTCCTGCATCGATGCGCCCGCGGATGCCGTCACCGGAGGCGCCACCGACGCAGACGGGACCGCTGCAGAGGGAACAGACGCAGAAGAAACCGGCTGCCCCGCTCCGCTACCCTCGACCGGGGCCTGGATAAGACTCGCCAGTGAAGGCGGGGGTACATCAAATTTTCCGACAATCTTCTTAACAGCTAGTGACACGCGAGCTTCGTCCTCCTCATACACGAGCATTAGGATCGCCAAGACCCGCTGCAGATCCAAACCCGCCACCTCAAGTATCGTGGCGCCGATCGCCTCGGCGAGTACTGCGCGGGCCCTGTCTGTGACGGCCTCTTCGCATGTGCCGAATAACGTGGAGCAGAAAGACTCCATTTCACGCACGCGGAACTTCCTTTTGGAAGGTGGCTCATAGGCAAAGGATCGAGTCCAGGCCTCGCGGAGCACAGAAGGGAACCTGTAGTCCCACCTGTCGGCATTCGGCAGCGGCGAAGACATGGAAAAACTTGAATTTCTCTTTGAACCAACCACACCCTGAAGGCTGTGTTAAGTTCTCTAATCGACTTTTCGTGGTGCATCAACTCCCTCAGTGAAACTGTGAAAGTTGATCCACCTCTATCCCCTGGAACTGCTTCGCCTGGTCTGATGTCCAGGAGCTGCATTGCCTGCCGCTGTAGTTCACGTATACCGGGCATACTTGGTCTATCCGGCTTACTGGTGCTTCGACTTGACGCATCGCTTGACGACTCGCGAAGTACGTGCGCTCGGCTAAAGACCGGCGCGGGGCGAGACTGGAGGCAGCAGTTAAAGTTCGGGAAACAGAAAAGATCGGGCGACGGGCGAAGCTAAGTTCTGGTGAAGCAAAGTTCAGGCGAAGCAAAGTTCGGGCGATGCTAAGTTCGGGTGAAGCAAAGTTCGAAGCAAAGTTCGCGAAGCTGAGTTTTGGTGAAGCAAAGTTCGGGCGAAGCAACGCTCGGGCGATGCAAAGGGCGAAGCTAAGTTCTGGTGAAGCAAAGTTCGGGCGATGCTAAGTTCTGCGAAGCAAAGTTCACGAAGCTGAGTTCTGGTGAAGCAAAGTTCGGGCGAAGAAACGCTCGGGCGATGCAAAGGGCGAAGCTAAGTTCTGGTGAAGCAAAGTTCGGGCGATGCTAAGTTCTGCGAAGCAAAGTTCACGAAGCTGAGTTCTGGTGAAGCAAAGTTCGGGCGAAGAAACGCTCGGGCGATGCAAAGGGCGAAGCTAAGTTCTGGTGAAGCAAAGTTCGGGCGATGCTAAGTTCTGCGAAGCAAAGTTCACGAAGCTGAGTTCTGGTGAAGCAAAGTTCGGGCGAAGCAACGCTCGGGCGATGCTAAGTTCTGGGGAAGCAAAGTTCGGGCGAAGCAAAGTCCGGGCGAAGCTAAGTTCTGCGAAGCAAAGTTTGGCCTGTGATGGCAAGTTCGCCCGCCAGTAACCGGGCCGGACCCCCCCCCGACTCCGTTTCCCGGGGTGACCCAAATACCGCGAGATACTGAGAAACTCCGCAAAAAACACAAATTTCGGGCACATTGGCCCCGAAACGCAACAAACCTCGAAAACAATCTTTGACCGAAAAAGTGTGATGGGCGGGGTTCGAACCCGGGCCTACCGGCCTGAAGGCCAACGCCCGCTCACTCTGCCACCCCTTTGCATTTTGGCAGGGGGAAAAAAAGCTAGCCTTGCACATCCCCAGCTCCAAAAAAACAATACACTTTTGAGTGTAGAGAAAAGTGGGGTTGGCTCGAATAGAGGCTATTCACATTGCATGTTCATAGGACCTCCAGTCTCGAAAAATGCGGCTACTTCCCGGGCTGTCGTGATGAGTTTCTCTACCTTCATGGCCGAGACTATTATCGAGATTTGAGTCCTTCCATTTCAGTCGAAACGGAAGCACGAAGTGACCGGTCTGCTGTGCACGACACCGGATCGACAACGGATAGACACACCCCCGTACGGCACACAGCCGTCTTAAAGCAGGATAGGGTCTGCTACTTGCCGGCTCGGCGCTCCTTGCTGACGGTGGTCAAGGCAGTGTCGCTACTATTGAGCCCGCCTTCGCCGCCGGCGGTTTCGCGTCAACTGTTGGTGTTTGCCCATTTGCTCGTATCCCTCCAGGACAAAGCCCGCGTAGCGCGCACCTGTACCGTTTTTATGGAAAACTGTCCATCTACGAGACACTCAGTACTGCCCAGTACCGTCCAAGTGAAAATGTGGCTCGCGCATTCCGCCTGGACTTCGCGGCTGCCTCGTCTCACGAACGTCTACACACCGCACGGAACGCCTGGTCTTCAGGTTCTATCGAGCCTTGTACTTCTCCCAGCTCCCACCAGTTCCCGCGGTATTATTTGCTTTTTTGTTTCGCTTTCGGTTTCCCGCGGCGATTATCCGAGGAAGTGCTGCAGTCAAGTGAAAACGCTGCCCAACCGTTGAAGCTCCTGTTGTACAACATTCGTGGCACGAAGCACTCGCGACTTGTGACCTGGCGCGAGGGTGTACGGCGTAGAAGTTTTCGCTACGGCAACATTTTCACTTACGGCTTACAGTGTCCTGTATCACGCGCTGTTCTTCACCGCAAGCACCAACTCCCCGCTTGGCCTCTGTCTGTGCAGTAAGCCAATCCATCCCCATCTCCCGGAACTGCATCGAATTGCCTGCCGCTGTCGAATCCACCACGGTCTATCAGGTGAGCTGCATAGAATTGTCTGGAGCTGCATAGAATTGTCTGGAGCTGTATTCTTTGGTCTATCGGGAGGGGATGGACCGGCTTACTGCGCAGTCTATGCAGGGAAAGAAGAAACGGCATCGAAAGGAGTCTGCTCGTTTGAAGCGCGAGGGCGCAACCGACCCTACGGGCTGCTGCTCAGCGCAAGCCCAGATTCTCATCATTCCAACACGGATCCAGCATCCCTATCCCCTAGAGCTGCATAGAATTGTCTGGAGCTGTATTCTTTGGTCTATCGGGAGGGGATGGACCGGCTTACTGCGCAGTCTATGCAGGGAAAGAAGAAACGGCATCGAAAGGAGTTTGCTCGTTTGAAGCGCGAGGGCGCGACCGACCCTACGGGCTGCTGCTCAGCGCAAGCCCAGATTCTCATCATTCCAACACGGATCCAGCATCCCTATCCCCTAGAGCTGCATAGAATTGCCTGGAGCTGTATTCTTGGGTCTATCAGGAGGGGATGGACCTGCTTACTGCGCAGTCCTATGCAGGGAAGGAAGAAACGGCATCGAAAGGAATTTGCTCGTTTAAAGCGCGAGGGCGCAACCGACCCTACGGGCTGCTGCTCAGCGCAAGCCCAGATTCCCATCATTCCAACACGGATCCAGCATCCCTATCCCCTAGAGCTGCATAGAATTGCCTGGAGCTGTATTCTTGAGTCTATCAGGAGGGGATGAAGCGGCTTACTGCGCAGTCCTATGCAGGGAAGGAAGAAACGGCATCGAAAGGAATTTGCTCGTTTAAAGCGCGAGGTCGCAACCGACCCTACGGGCTGCTGCTCAGCGCAAGCCCAGATTCCCATCACTCCAACACTACGCCAGGGAAAGAAAGCGACGAGAACACACCACCCCCCCACGACGGCGCCCGGACTCTGAAACAAGAGTTCGAAAAACAACAACAACAACAACAACAACACCCCCCAACGAAAAGCAAACGGCACCAAGCAGCCGACCAAAGCGCACCCGCGAAAAAAGGAAGCAGCCCCCAAAACCCCCGCCCCCCCCCCCCTCCCCGGCAGCGATGGCGCCGGCTCTGGCGACGCTGAAGAGCACGGCGCGGGTGGGCATCGAGGCGCCCGTCGGCGTCGATGTCCCGCCGCTGAGCTCGCTGGCGAAGCTGCCGGGGCACAGCTGGGGGGACGCGGTGTTCCGGCCGACGCACAAGAAGGCGCAAGCGCTGAAGAACGAGTTCAACGGCGTCACGAAGGAGTTCCGAAGCACGTACGTCCAGCGCGCGGTCAAGCAGCGCGACGCCGCCGCCACCATGCAACCAGTCTCCGAGCAAGCTCGGAGGCTGGTAGACGTGTTGACTAGCGGCGTGAACAACACTCAGTTGACCTTCGACGACGCCGGCCCGTTCGTCGATTTGGAGAACAAAGTCCTGCGGTTTTACGGGTTCTGGAAGGAAGCGTGCGTCGAGACGCCGAAGGAGGCTACCCGCGTCCGCAAAGTGACGATCACCGTCTATCCGCACGACGAAACCGTGATGATCGTCGAGCCGCGGGTCGCCAATTCCGGCATCCAAGGCGGGACCCTCGTCCGGCGGCATCGGATCCCGGCCGACGTCGCGGTCTGCCGGCGCCGGTCGAAAAAAACGAACCCCGGCGCGAGGATCCCGTCCGAAGACGCGAACCCGGACGAGCCGCATCTCAACCCAGACGACTTCAACGTCGGGACCGAGGTCGACGTGTACGGAAAGTGCATCCGAATAGTCGACTGCGACGAGTTCACCCGCGAGTTCCTGAACGAGCTCGGCGTCGACGTGCCGCCGCCGGAGCCGTACCCCGAGGAGGAGTACGTCGCGAACGACGGGCAGCGGGGGACCAAAAGCCAGCGCTCGTTCGCCGACTACGACATGGTCAAAACATTCGAGCACGCCTCGAGAGGGCGCAGCACGACGCACTACCCTGAAGAGGTCAAGCGGGTGCAGCGGTTCCTCAGCGGGCCGGAGCAGGTTTGCCTTTGTTTTTTGTAGTTTTGTCGCTCACCCACGCCTCGTCTCTACACACGACGATCACTCCGTTCGCGTCGAGGCTTGATCTTCTATCAACGGTGGTACATAACAGCCCCTTGCCAGTATTATTGGTTGGTCCGGTTTGAGGTGTGAGAGTGCCTACCTTGGTCCCCCATGAGTAGGAAGCCGACATGTATCCCGTAAACGGCACACATGCCGGACCTATCCCATGCAGTGGTTGGTCCGGTTTTGAGGTGTGAGAGTGCCTACCTTGGTCCCCCATGAGTAGGAAGCCGACATGTATCCCGTAAACGGCACACATGCCGGACCTATCCCATGCAGTGGTTGGTCCGGTTTTGAGGTGTGAGAGTGCCTACCTTGGTCCCCCATGAGTAGGAAGCCGACATGTATCCCGTAAACGGCACACATGCCGGGCTCCAGGGTTCTCAAAGCGGGTCACAGCCACCTGCCCTACGCGAGGCACGTGCCCAAGTCTCGTGCAGGACTACTGTAGCAGTCTCCAAGTTTGCACCTTCCTCAACTGCTACAGTCGGGGGGGGGAGCTTTCAAGTAATTGGGAAAACACGTTCCCCCGGCGTGTGCGCGTGGTTTTCCTCCACCAGGGTCACTGCCGAAGCAGCCGCATCACGTCCTTCCCCCTAACTGGCTCGGGGAGGCGGCGTCACCCAACCTGTCATTTAGCTAAGTTCCTTATGACTGCTGCCCCTTCGGCGGTGACACGACGGGAGCACCTGAGTTTCGCCGGGTCACGATACTCTATAATCAGCTACCCAGCATCTTCAGTCGCGCTACGGATTCCCCCCGTTGATCAGGCGGTGGGGTGGTGTCTCCCGCCGCGTCTCGCCTTGCTCGCTTATGGGGAGGTGACGCCACTCACCTGCCGTGACCCAGCAGGGGCGACGCCAAATCACGATGCTGCCCCACCCCTTGCCAGTATTGTTGTGTTCTTGACCAGATTAGTGTAATTCTGTACGGATTTAACTTTTCTGAAAGACCACGTTCGTTACATGAATGACTGCCAGTTCTCCGCGTTTTCTGACGACCGAGAGGACGCGCGCGGCTGAGCAGGTTATATGAACTGTAGCATCTCTATACGTACGCGCAATATCTGCAAGGCCATGTTTCCTACATACGAACGCATGACCCCCTACGTCTGCCGTTTGGCGACCGAGAGAACGCGCACGGCGACTTGAGAAGGTTATAAGAACTGTAGCATCCGTATCTGAAATAAGAACTGTAGCATCCGTATCTGAATCAAAAACTGTAGCATCCGTATCTGAAACAAGAACTGTAGCATCCGTATCTGAAATAAGAACTGTAGCATCCGTATCTGAAATAAGAACTGTAGCATCCATAAGAACTGTAGCATCCGTATCTGAAAGACCATGCCCCCGGCGTACGAACACGTCACCCCCCAGGTCTGCCGGTTTTACGCGTTTTGGGACGACCGAGAGAACGCGCACGGCGACTTGAGAAGGTTCGAGATCCGGTACCACACCGTCGACGAGACGGTCGAAGTGGTCGAGCGGCAGCCGCCGAATTCGGGGCGGGACCCGTCGCGCGCGCTGTGCGGGCGGCGGCGGCTGCCGAAGGCGGGCAAGTCGATGGGGTCGGACCTCACGTTCTCGTCGCGGACGAACGGGTACCAATACGACGTCGTCGTAGGGCAGGCGCAGGACGAGCAGTACTACACGCTGGGCGACTTCTGCGTGGGAACGGAGGTCAACGTCTTCGGCAGAAAACTCGAGATTTACGCGACAGACGCGTGGACGAAGGACTACATCCGAGAGCACCTGGGGCGCGACGTCGGCACCGACGAGGACATTTCGCACAAGACGAGGCTCCCGACGCCGCCAGCCCTGCAGCCGCCGAAGCACGACGGGTTCGGTGACGAAGACGACGCGCTCGGGAACTGGCGGTCGCTCGTCCTCAAGGCGCCGAAGCAGGACGTCGCGAAGTGGCACCGGTACTCGGACGTGCTGCTCCGGTTCCAGTGCCGCCTCCACAAGCCGGCCGACTCGAACGACGCCAACCGCGCGTTCGTACTCACCTTCTACGTCGCGGACGACACGCTGATGATCAACGAGATGCCCGGGCGAAACACAGGGTTCACTGGAGGCCGCTTTTTGAAGCGGCAAAAAGTGAAGAAGTACGCGGGAGAAGGTGCGCACTGCTACTACACCCACAAGGACTTCGAGCCGGGCGCGGTGCTGCCGGTCTGCCGGCACGTGTTCGAGATCGTGGGCATGGACGAATACACGAGGGAGTTCAAGAAAAACTGGAAAGACGAAGGCGACGAGCTGCACGCGGTCGACCCGCCGTCGGAGCCGGCGGACGCGGGCCGGGTGAAGGAGCTGGCGGCGCAGCTGCGGAAGGCGGTCATGTTGCGGCACTTGACGCTGACCGAGGCCTTCAGGCACTTCGACAAAGACGGCGACGGCATGCTGCCTCTCGACGAGGTGGCCGGGATGCTGGCGAGCATGCAGTTGAAGGGGACCCGGGCCGAGATCATAGCGCTGGTGCACCACTTCGACTCGAATAAAGACGGGAAATGGGATTTGAACGAGTTTGTTGAAGGGATAACCGGCAATACGACGCGGTCATTTTTGGACGGGGAGGACGCTGAGTATGGACGGCCGGTCCCGCCGACGGTCAGCGAGTCGGTGAAGTACACCGACTTCGCGAGGACCCGCCCGACGGACATCCTGCGGCTGAAGGTGCTGCGGGGGTTCAAGGAGAAGCTCGAGTCGAGGGCCATCAACCAGTTCGAGATGTTCCGGATCCTGACGACGATGCCCTCTTCGCACAGGGTCCGCCCCAACGACGTCGCCTCGATGGCCTCCGGCGGCTCCGACAGTCTCCTCGGCCCCGTGCAGCTGCGGCGAGGCATTGCGGAACGGTTCAGCTTCAACTTCACACCCCGTGAACTCGAACTCCTCATGGAGTTCTTCTTCCCGACGCTGCCAAAGGTATTGATCTTCATTCAATCTGTTGACCCAGTTCCGTGCTCTTCTTTGCTGAATATGTCGCCCGCCGGACCGAGAAGACCAGTTTCCTTGTGCCTTTTATGCGCGCATCTCAGATACACGACCCACTTATTGGGGGAGATAGCGAGTGATTTTGCATGTTCTGTCGATAACTGCGGCACAGCATATCATTTTGACACATGTTTTGTTGAGGGAAACCCTGTGCCAAGTATTGCCCCCGAAGGAGGCGGTTCTTAGTAGTATATCGCTGAGTGGCGCGAAGAAGATGTGACATATATTGAACTTGCGTCGTGATGAGAATCGATGGTTGCAATTATTCTCCCGAATGAGAATGCCTAGTAGGCACATGTCATCAGCTTGCACTGTACACCTTGTCCGCGTACAAAGCAGGTCTCCAAACACCTCATACCACAAAACAGCACCTGTACGACGCCCCTCGCGAGCAGACGGCGAAGTGGAGGATCTCGCTCCCGCAGTTCCAAGCCAAGTGGTCGGAGCTCAACGAAGTAGGCCAGCTTCTCCCTTCGAAGGACCTGAAAGGACAGCCGTGACTCCCCGGTTCAAATACCGCCTCCCCACCCATGCATCAGCCACCCTCCCTTCGTCAGTTTGTATGTGCGTCCCGTGGCGTTTGACCGCCTGTTCCCAGGCCCCAGTCACCTACTTCCTCGATACGAGGGTCTCGGTTCGTCCCAGTGCAGATGGCTGTCGGGAGAATGCTGCCTCCTTCCTCATATGCAGACACCCAGCGACGCCTCCTGGGGGACGTCGTGCGGCTTCTCGTACGTGTATGTCAACCGCCGCCAGCTACGGTTCAAAAAGAGAGAAGGCGGTGAGCATCTGACGAAGGCCCGCCTCGCGGGTGGACACTCGTCCTAGAGAATTCCCGACCACCCGACGCATTGCCTGCGGAAACGTCATGAGAAGGGTGTTGCACTGCTACTCTTCTCTCAGGATCATCACGGCTAGCCGCACAGCACCAGTGAGCCCTCTGCTGAACCGAAAAGCTGCGCCGTGTCACAGCCTCTTCCCTTCACAGTTACTCGCCACCGACGGCGAGCAGCTGCCACTTTTTGGTGCGATGTGGAAACAGAACGACAACGGGCTTTTTGCGGCAAATGCGTTTTCCTACAAGAGTGTGCCGCGTGCAGTCCTCTCAGGGATTCTTGTCGACTATCCTCAGCACCGGGCTTTGCAGCCCTTGCTGTATTCGTCCGTGCTCCGATGAATGCCGGACAGGATGGCCCCCCACCGGTGCTTGCGGCACCCTTCGCAGTCACGAGGCAATGCGAGGCTGCAGGGTTCGCACGAAGGACGACACGGAAATGGATGTCAAGCCCGGCAGTCGGATGCCTGGTGCGCTGACACTCCAAAAAGATCAAGTGCAAAGCACCATTGCCCGAACCCCGCAGCGGCTCCACTCTGCTGGCCCGGATTTTCATTTTTTTTTGGTGTGAATACAGCCAAGCAGGCGGGCTCGTAGCAAGCCGCCCTCTTCGCTCTCCCGACGTTCTTTCTCTCTTTTTTTTTTTTTGTTGTGCAAAGAAGAAGTTGACTTTCTCTGTTTCCCCTCCTTCTGCTTCTCTGAGAGGACGTTTGTTCGTACTTCCCCCGTACAATATGTTTCAATGCGGCATTTTGTTCCCCCTCTTCAAGGTTTAAATGGGCGTGAGCTCGGGGTTACTTCATTGAACCCTGACGTAGAATCCTGGTTCTAAGTGGGCCACTTCTGGTAAGCAGGACTGGCGACGTGGGATGAACCGTGAGCTGACTTAAGGTGTCCGAGTGATCGCTCATCAGATCCCACAAAGGGTGTCGGTTCATCTTGCCAGCAGGACGGTGGCCATGGAAGTCGGCATCCGATAGTGAGTGTGTAACAACGAATGCACCGGTCCCGAAAATGGATGATGCTCAAGCGATCCACCCATAGTTGGCCGCGTACTGGTATCACAAAGCCAGGCGTGCGTAGGAGTGCGTGGTCCACGCCGCGAAGTCGTTGTTGCAATATGCCAGGCTTCACGCTCGTAATTAAATGGGAAAAGTGCCTTAGGGGACCAGTCCCAATGTGAAATGTGCCCTTCGGGGCATTTCCCTGGTAACACTTTCCGACTGGGACTAGTCCCCTAAGGGCACATTTCACATCGGGACTAGTCCCCTGAGGCACCTTACCCTAATTAAAGTCTTGTGAAGGTGCGCATGAGGCCGAATATGACCCGTGCGAGCCGGCGGCAACAGCAGGTTCATACCTGCACCGGAAACTGGGAAGTACCCGGCTGCTGTGGACCCCCTGTAAATCACCACGCGGCACATTCTCGGTCGGCTACTCACTCCTGCATTCACACTAGCACAGCGAAAAGGGGGGATCCCAGGAGGTTCACGTCCCATGGGCCAAACGATAAGCGGGTGTTCTTCCGGTGTGCTTTTCAAGTTAATTATTGTTGTGGCACACCCGCTTTTCGGGTGCGACTTGGGCACGCTCTAGAACCGCCCCAACGCTGCAGATTAAGCGTACCCACCAAATCCGTGAGATATCCCACCAACATTCAACAGGTCCTCCTCTTCTCACTCTGACCGGGTGGGGGTGAAGAGACGAGAGACACGAAGGGGGGCACCTCCCGTTTCGCAGAAAAGAAACAGCAAAAAAGAGGCACCCACCACATCCCCCCCCGCATGGCGTCCGGGCAGGCGAGAATGCGGCGGGGCCGGTCGCCCGTGGGCGGCACGCCCCGGTTCGTGCGCGACCAGCGCTCCGACACGCCGGAGGACCAGCGGATCACGCCGTACCGCCAAGCCACGCCGCAAATGATGACGCCGACGCCGACCCGGCGCACCGGGCAGTCGCCGGGCACGGTTTCGAGGCGGAGCGGGAGCGCAGGGTGGCGGAACGCATCGCCGCTGCGGTCGGCGACGCCTCGGTCACCGAGTCCGACGCTGAAGACGTTCACGTCGCCCAGGGGTAGGGTGGAGACGTTGGGCGTCGGATCGTCGCCGGTCATCAGCCGGAACAAGACCGACATGAGCACCGTGCGGCAGCTTGCACACGCGAACCCGAAGGTGGAGTACCTCTACCTTCGCGAGAACGACTTCAGCGACTTCGACCCCTGGCAGCCCCTCGAACACCTGAAAGTGCTCGACCTCTCCCTCAACGGCATCACCAGCTCGGACTTCCTTTGGGACTTCGGACGCGACGAAACCGTGCTCCGCTTCACCAAAATCCGGCACTTGTACCTCACCGGCAACGCGGTGTCGAGCCTGCAGGGCTTCTGCTCGATGCCCCTCCTCGAAACACTCACGCTGAGCAGCAACGCGATATCGAGTTTCGACGGCTTGTTCGACCTTCCGAACTTGCGGGTCCTGTCCCTCCACCACAACGACATCGACAGCATGCGGGACTTTCCGCACCTGCCGAAGCTGATGAGTATTAACCTGATGGGGAATCCGGTGCAGAGGTCGCCGGTCTACCGCCCGCTGGTCGTGTGCGCGTGTTTGAAGCCGGACGGAGAGCACGAACTGGACGGGCTGGGGGGTGCGCTGAAAATCGACAACCGACCGGCGACGAGGGACGAGGTGCGGTACGCGATGGCTTGGGACGGAAAGGTGCGGTTCGCGGTCCTCCAGGGCTTCGTGCCGGGGGACGGCAAGGGGGCGGCGGCGGAAGGGAGGAGTGAGAAGCGGGAGGGCAGGGGGGCCCGAGCCTCGTCTGCGGGGGCCCTCCCGCCGCGGCCGACCGTCAGCCGGAGGCTGGTGGACGAGTTGGAGGTCGAAGACGACGGGGAGTGGATGAAGAAGGGACCAGCCGCGCTGTGCGGGTCGGGTGGCGAAGACGCGGTGACGCTGCAAGCGGGCGCGTTCCTCTTCAAGCAGCAGAACGACGGCCGCCGCCGGGAACAGTCGAACCTCGATTTGCTCGCCATAAACGCCGACGCAACAGGCACCCACTGCGAGCAAGGCAAACCCCTCCAGCTGTCCGCGTGCCTTCGCGACGTCCGATCGAGCGACGAATCCCACACGAAAGTGTACCGCTCGAAGCACCTCGTGCCCATGTCCTTCAGGGTCCGGGGGCAGGCGAATAGCGTGCAATTGGTCACGAGCCTCAACCAATTCAAGCCGATCCCCATGGTGCGCGACGCCGACGGCCTCCACTTCTCCGCCACCCTCTACACCACGCCCGGCGCCTGCTGGTACAAGTACGTCGTGGACGGCGTCGACATCATCGACGACCCCGCGGTTGACATCAACGAGCGCTCCCCCGGAAAACCAGCGAGGAGGTTCACCCTCCTCACCGTGCCGGACGCCGCGCAGTCGATCCCGGAGGACGAGGACCCGGACCCGAGGGACTGCTTGATGCACGTGCGGTGGCTCCGGTCCGGCGGCGCGGACGACGCGTTCACGCTGGTGTGCGACTCCGACAGCATCGTGTACGTCCCGACGGCGGCCGACGTGGGGAGGTGCCTCCGGGCCGAGGTGCTGACGTACTACAGCGGCACGTTCCAGGACCTCGTTTTCGACGTCACCCCGCCCATCGCCCCGTGCGATCCGTCGATCGTGCACGCCGAGCTCCTCGGGCAGCCGATGGAAGGCAACGCGCTCGTGTTGAAGGTGCAGTACGAAGGCGGCGTCGAGGAAGGCTCGCAGCTGGTGTGGTTCAGGGAGAACCCGCGAACGAACGCGAGGATCGCCGCGACCCACCCGGTCTACATCACGCAGCGCGACCGCAGGCGGCGACACGACAGCATCGTAAGCGCGTCACCGTCCAGCGTCGCCAGCAGCTTCGCCGAAGGAAACTACCACGCGGACTCCGCAATCGAATCGGTACCCGACGGGAGGTCGGAACACCGTTACACCTGCCAAGAGCAAGACATCGGCCACTACATCGTCGCAGTATACCGCCCATGCCGCATAGACGGCACGGTCGGTGTGCCGATCGAAGTCCGATCCGAAGCAGCGGTGCGGGGAGGTGTGCCGGTCGCCATGGATCCGTGCGTGGTATCAAGAGCTGTCGAAGGCAAGCCTTTAGTCGTCGACTTCACGTACGGCGCTGGCGCCCAAGGCGAGCACCTGTACGAGTGGAGGAAGTGGGACAGCGTCTCGAAGGGGTTCCGGGCACCCGGCGAGAAGTCGACGTCCCGGTCGTACGTCCCGACCGGGGACGACATCAACAACCCGATGCAGGTCGTCATCACCCCCGTGTCCGCCTCGGGACTGCAGGGGGAGCCCGTCACGCTCGTCACCCCGGCCATCGCACCGTGCCCGCCCCACATCGTGGGGCTGCGGTTCTCCATCGCCCCGCCGTACCGCGAAGGCAACATCTTAAAACCGGTCGTCGAATACAGAGGGGGCACACCCGGCACCCACGACATCCATTTCGAAGGCCCGAGCGCTGGCCGTCAAGAGGTGCACGGCGAGTACCTCTGCACGAAGGCGGATGTCGGATCCGTGGTGACGGTGCGGGTCAAGCCCGTCCGGAGCGACGGCGTGACGGGGCCGGTCGAGTCGTTCTCGACGACGGCCGTCGAAGAAAGCCTGCCGGTGGTGAAGAGCTTGGCCATCGCGGGGGCCCCCTTCGTGGGCGCCGAGCTGCGGTGCCGGGCCGAGTACTCCGGGGGAAAGGAGGGCCGCAGCGTGATCGAATGGGGGATCTTGTCAGACGAAGACCGAGGAATCTACGACTGGTCCGCCGGAGGCGGCACAGACACAGTCTTGCTCGACGAACGTGATGTCGGCGTCATCGTTGCATGCCGATACACCCCGGTTCGGAGTGACGGCACGGTGGGGATTCCTGTCATCGCGGTTACGAAGAGGGTGAACGATTCGCCGAAGGACGTCGTGATTGTAGAGGAGGTGGCTGCCGAGGGAAAGCCGCAAGTCGGGAACATGCTCGTCGGGTGCTACAAGGTGCGCAAAACAGCCGACGCCCCGAAATCCGACACGCCCCTCGACTTCCGCTGGTCGTACGCTGGCGAGGAACCGGGTTCATCGCTCTCGCGCGAAAAGACGTACGATCTCACCAAGGCAGACGTCGGACGCGCCCTCGTGTTCCAGACCCGCGTCGCCGGGTGTGACTGGTGCACGTCACCTCCTACGGAGAAAATCCGAGACGAGCCGCTTGCAGTACACTTACCGGAAGTCGTCGTCGAAGGCGATCTCGTCTCCGCCGCGCGTTGTATGAACCGCCGTGTGTCCAACGCAACGTACAAGTGGAAAATCAAAGCGGAAGGCGCGAGGGACTACACCGTGCTGGGCGACTCGGATGAATACACCCCGAATCGAAAGGACGCCGGCAAGCTGCTCACCCTTACCGTCGTTGCTCCTCCGTCTGACTTCGACTCCGAGCCGGCTACTGCCCAGGACACGCGACAAGTTGCACGGTGCGTTGAGCAGATTGGGGTGCTCGTCCACGACGATGCCGAAGGCGATGTCATCTGGCTTCCCACGAACAACGAAGAATCTGACGAACCCGATCCACCGGCCTCACGCGAACTCACCGCGGGCACGAAGCTCGAGGGCAAGTACGACGTGGTTGCTGAAGACATCTCCGTGGCGTTGCACTGGGAGAAGCGACCGCTGGGGGATACAAAATGGACGACGGTATGTCTTACCTTCGGCCCGGCTGTTTCTGTGGCTTGAAGACCCGAAACACGATGAAAGGACACGATTCTTTTGTCCACGTATCATTTCCAAGAATTCCGATAGACCTGCATCGCACAATCGTTTTCCGAGCGTCCAATGCGTCCGTAGGACAGCCGGTTGGCGTTGTCTGTGCTACACACCGCGCCTCCATAAATCTCAACCATGTTGGTCCAAAGTCCGGGAACCCCCTCCATGCAATACACTTCCCCCAGGTTGCCAAGGCTGACATGCACGTGCTACACACCGCGCCTCCATATTTTCCGAAATCAGATCCCGCTACAAGACCCCCTCACCGTCCACCAAGATGCATCCGTCCTTCGGGTGATTTTTCGGAGAATCTCCCAAGCTCCGTCTATGCAATACACTCCCTCAGGTTGCCAAGGCTGACATGTACGCGCCGACGTACTACGACGTGAATGCCACCCTCCGCCTTCTTGCTGTGCCGACGATCCGCCATGAAGACCGCCCATCGATGCGCGGGTATGCCTTTTTCAACTTACACCCGAGTGGGTGCTACACGTATCTCTGCGGGCGAGAATTGTGAGACGCCGTGCAGCACGACACCCGCCCAATCAGTGGAGGCAGCCCAAAGGATGTGAACACAGGGTCTTTCATCCAGAACCCTGGTGGAAAAGAGGAATCCTACTGATAGAATCAACGTGGCTAAACCTTGGAATCTCGTCAAAAGGCGTCGCGAGGAGGCTTGCTGGCGGTGAATTACCGTACTTCAACTCGATTTGCTTCCAGTTTGACCCCTGCGTGCCCTGTGCTTTCTGTTTTCACTCTGAAGGAAACCCGGCAGCCATCATAAGCAAAGATCTGAGCTAAAGTGTCTCAGCGAGTTTCTTGCTTCCGGGACATTTGTGGAACCCTTGGCCCCTGGTATCCATCTTATGCTCGGGGGGCACCAAACCTTTTGCTTGGCAGTCGTCTTACTCTCGCGGGGCCAGAAATGGTTGTGTAGAGAACGAAAAACTCAGCAGCAGGTAAAATACGTCGGAAACCACCGTGACAGGACTCGCGTCGTCGCCGAAGTGGGTGTTGTGAGGAAGCCTATGAGCAGGTTGGGGTCGACCATGAGGCGCAGGGATTCCGTGTCGGAGACGTTCAACACCAGCACGAAGTGGCTGGGCACGTCGTTGGTCGACCGGAGCCGGAGTCCGAACCGGTCGCCCGCTTCGAAGCCGCAGCGGAAGGACGATTCGATGGACGTTTCGTGCGACAGCGACGGCTTCGCGCGCGGGCTGGCCAAGCGCCGGTCGTCGCTGGGCAGCACCCTCGGCGCCAGCCAGAAGTGGCAGGGCGGTGGGATGCGGGACAGGACGTCTGCCGACCTGTCGGTCGACAGCGAGAAGGGCCCGGCCAAGCGGAAGGAATCAGGCCCCAGCGCGCTAGGTGCGAGCGGCCGGTGGCTGGGCTCTGGGATGCGTGACAGAAGCAGGAGCCCGAACCGCGCGCCGTCGATGGACGTCTCGTTCGAGAGCGACGGCTTCGGCCGCAGCGCCGTGAGCATCGGCGGCGAGACACCCGACAAACCCGGGCTCTCGCCCGGCGTCCAGCCGCTAAGCCTCAGCGTCAACGCCGGTGCGGCCGCCGGAGGCAGCCGCCTGGGCGGCCGCCGGCGCAGCCAGCTCTCCGACAGAGACGACGGCGTGCCGCCAGCCCCGCGCCGGCGCAGCATCCGCGAGCAGATGGGCCGCGACCCGCCGAAGCCCGAAGGCCCGGGGGGGAACGACGCCGGAAAAGAGGATTCGACGGCCGAAGCGCCGCCCCCGGCGCCCGCGCCGCTGGTCGTCGTCGTGGACAGCGAGGAAGACCGCGACCGCTCGCCCGCGAAAACCCAGCTGACTCCAACCGCCGGAGAGGAGCACACACCCGTGGTAGAGTCACCGACCCTACAGCTGACGGTGTCCGAAGCTGGCGGCTCCGCGAAGACGAGCCCCCTAGACCTCACGGGGACCTGGGGCCGCTCCTTGTCCTTCGCGAAGAAGCTCTCGGAGCGGTCGAAGGAAAGCAACCCGCCGCCGCCCTTGGAGCTCGCGGCTTCGCCCGTCGAGACGAGCACGCCAGGGGGTGCGGACGTGTCGCCGCAGACGACGACCCTCGCGCCGCAGAGCGCGCTGCGGAGTCCGGCGCGCGACTTGGCCGCGACCGTCGAAAAAAAGCGGGTTCGTCTCGTGCTCACGGACGCGGACATCACCGCCGGCGAACTGCTCGACGTGACGCGGCAGCCGTCGACGCCGATCGACGACGCATCCCCGTACCAGCGGTCGGTGTCGTCGGGGACGCTCGCCAAAGGCGACCCCCCGTACTTCGCGGCGGTGGAGTTTCCGTCCGGGAAAAAGGGCTTCGTCGGCGTGCCGTACGTGGCGGCGCCGCAGTACCTGCCGTCGGGCAACGGGGCTCCGGAGGGGAACTCACGGATCCGGTGGGAAAAGCGGTTCGACGGCGGAGCGTGGGACGCCTATCCCCGCGCCGAGAGCGTCGCGATCACCGCCACTGCCGACGACCTCGACGCCGACTTCAGGGTCGCTGCGACCCCTGTCAACACGCGGGGGGCGACTGGGAAGACCGTCGTGTCGCGCGCGGTGCGGGTGACCTGGGGTGCGGAGCTCGCTGAAAAAGTGATGGCCGCGCTGGGGGAGGGCGCCGCCCGGTTCGAAGCGCAGGACACGAGCGCCGGGGCGCCGTGCACAGTCGTGTTGTCGCAGGGGCGCGTCTCCATCAACGCGGGGCAGGATTCCATCCTCGAGGCTGAACTCACCGGGTCGGATTCGGTGGCAGTCTCGAACCTGGGGCCGGAAACCGCTGCGCCGGGCGAACTGCACACGTGCAGTGTGTCCGCCGGCGGCGCGGCGTGCACCGTTGGGTTCGAAGGCCAGGCTGAGCGCGACGCCGCCGTCGTGATCATCCGCCTCTGGACGGCCATGCACGACACGTCGCTGTGCGAAACCGTGCTCTCGCGCACGGTTGCCCGGCAATGGAAGGACGGGATGCCCGGCCAGGTCTCGATGACGGACCGCCTCAACCTTTTGCAGCCCGCATTCGAAGAACCGTACCCGTCCCCGCCGACGCTGGCAGAGCCGGCCACTTTACCGGCAGCAAACATCAGAGTATGCCCCTCCATTCTTTTGTTTGTAAAGCACCTGCTTTGTAGGAAATGCTTGAGGAGACTGCCAGTTGCGATAGATGTAAATGTGCTGTAGCCCACCCAGGTAAATCTGGGTTTAGTGGCGGGCGTTAGCGTTCAACAACTTCAACCATTGGTGCTGCACCGGCTACTCCATGTCCACTGTGCTCTGCGGAGTTTACTTCGCAGATTTGCCACCGCAAAAAGAAGACAAGTCAGTGCTGCCTAGCGAGTCGCAGTCACAATCAGGGCGAGTGCTCTGAGTTTTTTAACTGATTGCTCAGACACGGTTGGGGCCCTCTCCCCGTGAAGAATTCGCCTGTGCTCTAGTAGCACGGGTGTACGAACAGCCGCCTGACAAACCAGACACCGCTGTCCTGTCTGCAGACACTCAGGTTCCACGCTGATGACGGTCCGCCTTATGTGACCGTGGCTTAAAGGACCGAAACACGGCGCAGACGGGACCAGTGCGGTGTAGAGCACATACCCATTCCAAGCACGTTCTTGCAATCTCCATTCTTTTTCACCGCGGTGGGACCGAACGTACTTGATCATTGTCGGATGCGAAGCAGGGAACGTCTTGCGTGCACCCCATCGAAGGTGTCAATCCGTCGGGGAAAAAAACTGGCCCACGAATAAAGCGTCTCTTTCCGTTTGTTGTGTCTTCGAGGGCTGAGGCCCAACTATTCGGCTCAATTTCGATGCGAACCAACCCACGGCAGACGCTCGTGTCGTTCCGGAGGTACATGGCAAACCATGGGCTGGCGTCCTCGACTTAGCGCTGCTTGCGCAGTATGGGTCTTGCTCCGATCCTTGGCTATGTTGCGACCGTGCGAGTGCGCACCTGCAGGCCCGCAAAGAGTATCTTGAAGCAGGATCGGCGGCTAGCGAAGTCTGTAAGAGAGGCAGACCGTTCCGTTCCCGGCGGCCCAATAACGTGCTTGAACAGGAGTCCTTCTCCAGCCGCTCTGGCAGCTGCACGTTTTCGCTTTGCGGCCGACGACACTGCGTCACCCGGCCTGAAGGCAACGCCCAGTCAATCCCGTGTCTAGACTTGTTTAGCAGCTGGGCGGGTGACCCACTTCAGCTGCCCGCGCAGGGCGAAAATGAATAGGGAGCGAAAGAGGACTGGCAGCTGTGCGCAATTAGGCGAGTCGGAACAGGTGTGACGTGCCACCTTGCCAGCATGCAGCAAAGAGGGATCAACACTTTTCAAATCGAAAGCCGGTGGCGCAAAAAAAGCCAGACGTTTCTTTTCGAACCGACGCGATTGGCCGGGAGCCGTAAATCCTACCCTTAGGAAAAGCGAAGAATAGAGATTACACAAACACCCTCCTTTCTTGTGTTAACAATGCATTGTTGGTACTAAAAATTAGTAGTTGGCAGCGTACCACATGAAACTTACCAAAGAGTTCCGCTCGTGCGCACAAACAAAAGAAAGCGCCATACTAATTTTTTACTATCTGACCAGAGCTGCAAACCTTGTTGCAGCATGCAACCTCAGTCAGAAGTTCTGCCACCGCCGACTCTCTGTTTGACTTTTTCGGCTGTGCCGTGGACTAGTGCTAAACGCAGCGTGTTGCCGTAGGAATGGCTTCAGATCGTTTCAGACCAGATCGATTCCTTCGTGAGCACGCAACCAACGAGTTTCAGAGCATTTTTATCGTCCACGCGACAGTCCGTCCGGCGTGAAAAAAGATAACCTGGGTGAAACCGCTGTATACTATAGAAACCAACGTGCTTCCCCCACCACCCTCCCCCTTCCCCCCACATTCATCGAATGTGTTCGTGGTGTCGGTCGCAGGAGTCTTTTTTGGCCAGCCAAAGTGAGTGAAAGAGTGAAAGAGGACGTACAGAGTGAGTAGAGAAGAGAGCGAGTGGAAAGGAACGGAGATAGCACAAGCTACCGGACTAGCGGAGACCACCGCAAAAATATTACTTACCTTTCCTCATCCCTCAAAGCCAGCACCGATAACAACGATTCCCCTTCCCCTGATGATCCAGCTCCTACCCCCGTGCCCGCCGCCTTCTTGTTTGTCGTTCTTAGGACGTCAGTCTTAGAAGATTGATCGCTGCTGACCCTCTCACACAATTGCCCCCCGACGCTCTTTGCAGCCGCAGCACCCGTTGCGAAGGAAATCCTCGATGCGCGTCGCTAGATGCGAACGGCAACGGACGGTAGCTGCAACCAGCTGGACCCGCGTGAGGCCGTGCCTGGCACGCTAGCGAAATCTTCCCTTGTTGTGGCCATGAAGTGCTCCACCACCAGAGGGCAATCGACTGCCCTGCAGGCCACAGGCCTACGGGTCAAGTTGCTGCAAACAAAAAAAAACATGGAAGCGCGGCGTACCTGAGGCGTGACGCTGGCGCTTCAGACGATAAAGATGACTGGCCGCACAGAGCCGCGGCAGTGCTCACTTCGGCCAAAGCTTTGCTGCGGCAGAACCTCGCTTCTTCAACCAAATAATTGCCCCGTCCCCTCCTCTCCCCTGTAACCGTTTGTGAAAAAAAAACAAAAGCAACAACCGAACCCCTAAAGAATTGTTCTACAGACCGAAACCTCAACCACTCCTCCACGATTTTCTCTGTTGTTCGAGCTCTTGTTGCGTTAGTTGTGCCCTGTTGCTGCACCGTGCCATCCGTGTTCGCCGCCCGCTGATGGACCAGATCCGTATTGGTGTCCTGTCTGCAGCAAGTTCCCGCTTGTCCACACTGGTGGTCCGCCGTATGTGTCCGTGGCGCAAAGAACCGAAACACGACAGCCCGAGCACACACCACGCAAGTTCTTGCACTCCTTTTCCACCCCCCCCTGTTGATTATCAATGGCATCGTAGCGCTGTACAACCTGTTTTGTTACTTCCCTCCTTTCAATTTCCAGTGTTCGGATTGGTTTGACAGTTGAAATAAACTCTGTGCCGGGCTTGCATGCAGCCACACCTCCCGTGTCGGCTCCCATTTGTATCAGACACCGTGGCTGGCCTCTACTGCCGGCGAGGTCATTGGATTTAGTGATCTTGAATTCGCATGTACACAGGATGACAGCTTTTCCGCTGCCCTCGGTGAAGTAAATCGTGATCAGATGCAGATGTGCATTGTACGAGTAGGCGCGTTGAGGTGTAGATGAATTAACACAGTTAGGCGTGTTGAGGTGTAGATGAATTAACACAGTTAGGCGTGTGGAGGTGTAGATGAATTGACACAGTTATGCGTGTTGAGGTGAGATGAATTAACACAGTTAGGCGTGTGGAGGTGTAGATGAATTGACACAGTTATGCGTGTTGAGGTGAGATGAATTAACACAGTTAGGCGTGTGGAGGTGTAGATGAATTGACACAGTTATGCGTGTTGAGGTGAGATGAATTAACACAGTTAGGCGTGTTGAGGTGTAGATGAATTAACACAGTTAGGCCGGGCTTCGAGGAGGGGACGGCAATACTAATAAGCAAAGGAAGCATAGGCGGCAGCCCAGGAGGAAGAGGGAGATCCCAGCTTATTTCGTGTTCGCAGGGCGCGACGCCGTCCTGTCCCGAGGTTTCTTGCCACCTTTCCTCACAAGCTACACAGGGCCGGGCTTCGAGGAGGGGGGAAACGGACGGCAATAATAACAAAGGAAGTATCGGCGGCAGCCCAGGAGGAAGAGGCAGATCCCGGCTTATTTTGTGTTCGCAGGGCGCGCCGCCCTCCTGTCCGGGCGAGTAGGGTGGGACACGACGGGAACAGTCGTTGAGAAGTCGCGAGATTCCCACCGGCCTTCTCCCGAGCGCTGCGATTTGAGAAGTCGCGAGATTCCCACCGGCCTTCTCCCGTGCGCTGCGATTTGAGAAGTCACGAGATTCCCACCGGCCTCCCGTGCGCTGCGCTTTGAGTAGTCACAAGATTCCCACCGGCCTTCTCCCGTGCGCTGCGATTTGAGAAGTCGAGATTCCCACCGGCCTTCTCCCGTGCGCTGCGATTTGAGAAGTCACAAGATTCCCACCGGCCTTCTCCCGTGCGCTGCGATTTGAGAAGTTGCGAGATTCCCACCTCCCTTCTCCCGTCAGAAGCCCTGGCTACGCACCTCGGCGGGAAATGGCGCCGGCTGGTGCGCCTGCGGATGCCGCCACCCTGCCCGTCGGGCTCGGGAACAAGGGAGCGACGTGCTACCTGAACTCGCTGCTGCAAGCTCTCTTCCACCTCACCGCGTTTCGCGATGCCCTGTTCCGGTTGCCGGGGGATCGGGACCCGGTCGTTTTGGCCATGCAAATGCTGTTCTACAGCATGGAAACGAGCCGGAAGCCCGTCGCCACCGACGCCCTCATCGCCAGCTTCGGCTGGGCCACGGAAGAGTGCTACACGCAGCACGACGTGCAGGAGCTACTGCAGGTCCTCTGCGACCGGATCGAATCCTGCTTCCGCAAGCACCTCCCCGCGGACAACGCGATCGAAAAGCTGTTTTCCGGACGCTTCGCGTCGTACGTGCACGTGACCGACAGCTACGTCGACTACGAGAACGAGGTGGAAGAGTTGTTTTTGGACGTGCAGCTGATCGTTCGGAACCACGACGGCTCGGCCAACGCGACGCTGGAGCAGTGCCTGCGCGCGTTCTGCAAGGAGGAGGCCCTGTCCGGCGCGAACCGGTACGAGCTGGTGCGGGACGGTTGCCGGTCGCTGCACGACGCGGTGAAGGGCATGCGGTTCAAAGCCGCCCCGCCGGTCCTCTTCCTGCACCTCAAGCGCTTCCGCCGGGACAACGAGGGTCGCGCCGAGAAGCTGTCGTCGCGCCTCTCCTACCCGCGCGAGCTGAGCCTCGCGGAGTACCTCATCCCCGCCCCCCCCGCCGGCGAACCCCCCCCGGACTACACCCTCCATGCCGTCCTCGTCCACAGCGGCTCGACCACCGGCTCCGGGCACTACTACACCTTCGTCCAGCTCGAAGACGGGACCTGGTGCAAGTTCGACGACACGTGCGTCACCCCCTGCTCCGAAGCCGACGCTATCGCGCAGAACTTCGGCGGCGGCGACGGCGCCACGGGTGGGGACGACGATGCCGAGGAGAAGACGGGAGAGGCGTATATGTTGGTCTACGTGAAAACGGCGTGCCGCGGCGCGGTTGTCTACCGGGCCGGGTCCCGCGAGGCGTCGCTCACGCGGGTGCTGCGGGCGAAGCAGTGCGAGGAGGCGTTCCGGGCGAACCCCGCCGACGTCCAAAAGCTGCACGTGCTCCGCGTCCACGAGCTGGCCGCCGCCCTGTCGCGGGCCGGGCGCGCGGCGCCGCTGGCCGGTGCGTCGGTGCCGGAGCTGGCGCGGGGGCTTGGCCGCGGCGCCCATCGGTTCAAGGAGTCGTCGCTTGTCGACCTGAAGCTGACGGCCGCAGACTGCCTCGGCGCTGCCTCAGCGGACGCGTTTTCCGTCTTCCTCCTCGCGCCTGCAGCGCTGACCCTCCTATCCGAGGCCACCGTCCACGGCTTGCCGGACGATTCCGTTCTGCTGATCCACGACCAACCCGTGGACGCCCGTTTCGAGTGGTTTTCCCTGCTGCTCCGGTTCAACGCGGACGCGTCGCTCGACTTCGCGTGCGTCGCCCCGCAGATGGAGGCCCCGCACCCCGAGCTGCAGGGCCACGTCGACCGGGGGAAGCCGGTGCTGTATTCGCTCGGCGGCCGCGCGATAAGCGGCTTGAGTGGGAACGCCTGCGTCGTCTTCGAAGGCCACCTGGCCCCGCGGTACGAGGCGCACGTCCGAGAGGTCCGTAGCTACGTTTCGATCACCGTCCCCCCCGCGCTGGGCTCCGAGCACCTGGCGACCGTGACTGTGCGGCTCCGCAAAAAGGACAAGCTGACGCCAGTCTCGGTCGCGGCGGCGGTGGCGCGCTGCGCCGGCGTGTCGCCCGCGTTCGTCGCGTGCGTCGGCAGCGGGAAGGCCGGCTGGCGGTACGACGTCCTCGAGTTCGACGCGCCGGCCGCGAAGCGGGTCCGGTCGCTGAAGGCGGCCGGCAAGGCGCGCGCCGTCGCAGTCTTCGGCGGCGCCGAGGGCGGGGGCGAGGTTTTTTTGGGCCGCCACACGCTGCTGTTCACCGGGATCCCGGCCGACGGATCCTTCTGCAAGCCGCCCGCCACCGCGTCGGATCTAGAGGCGGCGCTGTCGCAGCTGGGGGAGGACGTCGTGGGCAGGGTGCCCGACGGGCCGATGCTTGCGGTCTTCGTGAAGAAGCACGTCATCAAAGCGGTTCGGTTTGGCGACGAGAGGATCGACGACCTGCCGGTTGACTGGGCGCCGCGGCTGCAGCCGTTTCCGAGGAACAAGATCGGCGTGCGCCTCGACAGGAGGCACTGGGAGAAGGCGGCGGCCGTGCTGCTGCGGTGCTCGTTCTACGACGAGGCCACGCACCGCGCGCGCGGCGTGCCGTTCGTGCACGTGTGCAACCCGAAGCACGCGTCGAAGGACGTGCTCGACGAAATCCGGCAGCAGCTCGGGCTCGCGCCGTGGACCACCGCCGACCAGTCGACGCCGCCCGAGTCGCAGCAGGCGTCGTCCGACGAGATCGACGCGTTCACCGACTCCGACGGGGCGTGCTCCGTGCACTCAATATCCCTCGAGACCTACACCCGCCCGTCCCGCCCCATCCCGAACCGGAACCCCGCCTTCCGCACGCCGCTGCCCAAGTCGTGGGAACCGGGCGACGACGGCTCGTCTTGGAAATTGTGCATCCTAACGGTGTGCTGAACTTTTTCTGGTTGTGGGCGGACTTTTCTAACGTGTGGGCACTTTTGAGTTTCCCGGTGCAAAACCATGGTACACGACCAGGAGGGGCGAAAACTGCCAAAAACGAAGAAGAATGTCGCTTCCATGGCTGCCAGCGAGGATGAGCTTGGCAGAACATCACAAACTTGACCACATCGAGACACACACTGATCACGTACTGAGAAGATCGGCTGCTTGCCATCTCAGTGAAGGGGGGCGGTTCTGCCGGAGTTGCAACCCTTTATTGGGTGGACCACAAAGACAGCCCAGGAATACACCGACTACACGTCGAAAGCAGCGACCCAGGTGTAGGGACGTTGCTTGGAACAGGACCGCCGCCAGACTCTCTGCCAGTGTCAGGTGCTTCAATGCTAGCCATGGCAAGCATCGCCCTCTGTGGTTTACAGCATAACATACACCACTCGCAGTGCGTATCAAAGTCAGCTGACAGACAGTAAAGCTATCTTCTTGCCTTGAGAAGTTTTTTTCTTGCACTCGGGCTCTCGTGGCAATCTGGAAAATTCTAGTGCAAGCAAACAACTTTTCTCTCGGCGAATAAATAGCTCTGGACGAATTCGCCGCAAGAGCCCGGCTCAAGCCGTGGCCACGGGAACAGGTGCAGCCCGGTCAAAAAGCAATATGGAAGTGTTTGCGAAGCCATGCAAGGTTGTTCCCAGATATTCAAGTTGGCCGGAAATTGTTGTGTCAAGGTCCTGCAGACGTGTGCTTCCACTGCTGGAGATGTGCAGAACTGCCAGAGGCAGCCAGAATGAGGCTGAAAGTGGAGCCCTCTACGTCTTGAGGGGCAAGCGGGCCCGAGAACGGGCCAATATGCACGGAATGGATGCTAAAACGCAAGCGGCAAGTTTCTGGCAGCGTACTAGCGTACTGCCTTTTGCGAGCACAAGTATAGCGCGGGAGCCTCCCGGCGTTCTCTCAAACCGACCGGAAACGATCGGAACGCGCAAGGATAGGTTGCACGAGTTCGCTGTGTTCAATGCGACTCGCACACATAAACTCCGCGCATTCCTTCCCAGACAGGAATTAGACCAGCACGTACCTGGCGCCTGACCCAGCGAGCTACGAGGGTCCCAACAAAATATCAAGTTCCCAATTACTTCCAACTTTCTCCTTTACCTTGCATCAAATAGGTGGCACGGCAAGTTTTGGCAGCCGCTGCTTAACAAAATTTGAATTGGGCGGCTTTAGATTTACATCTGAATGACACCTCACAACACAAAACAAGTTGTCGACAACTAACAAGCAAAAGAATAAAACAAAGCAACGCACTTCTTTGCAGGTGGAAAACAAGAGCGCCTCGAAGTTGACCCAAGAGCGCAACCGAAAGCCAATGAAAAACCAAAGTTGCCTAGCAGCTGACTTTGTATGCATCTGCATGGGAGTTCAAGCCTCAGTGGTACTGCATAGCTGCGGGCCTACGGGCCACGTGGCCACCAGTTTCCGATATCAAGACCGGCGGGAGTTGTTCATCCGCATTTCGTTTTTTTTAAAGTTTTGTGAAAGGCGCAGGCGGCCGCTTGGTGGTCGGAGTTAGCACAGTGCCACAACCCCGTCCGATGTGCCCTGTGGCTGACCGCCTTTGTGGGCTCGTACTCAGCGCAAGCGTCAAACCCCAATGCGCCTTGATGCTCAGATAAAACCACCTGAAAACTTCCGGGTGGCGAATCTGACACGTGCTGCTTCAGGTCAGGTAAGGACGAAATGGAACACCCAATGCCATCCACAGGAAACCGGCGACGTCGTTGCCCTGCGATCCAACGTACCCGTCCTAGAGCAAGTCAACCGCCACAAGGAGGACGCCGTTTTGGGAATTGTACAGGGGCCTCCGCAAGTATGTTTTTTTTCCATCGCGCCCCCGCCCTCCCCCCGAGTCTTGGGCTCTTGCAACTATTAAATCCAACTTCAAATACGAATCCAGATCCCGTATCTCCAACCGGGTCCAGAATGCTCTGGGAGTCTCGTTATTCGCGCGGCCACGCTCTCAGTCTTAGAAGGCACGGGTGAGGTATGGGCGATTCAGCTAGCAGGCACGCCCCCACCGTTCCTCGTCTGCTCCTTTCGGTCCGTCAGCCAGTGGTGCTGCACACGGCAACCTGTCCACGGACCGTAAACCGAGACAAGTTCGTGTGTTCTAGTAAAACGCAAACCCAAGTAGGTCGGGCGCCCTATTTTTATGTCCGCCTGATGTGTCCGTGGCTTATCTAACTGGGCGGTCCAACTTAACTCGGCGAAGATACCTAGGCTGCTTGGAGCTGCAGCGGTGCACCATGCCGGTACACCAAGGTCTATCAGGATGGAACGGACCGACTTCGTTTTGCCCACCACTGTTTCATCTTTAACCATACTACAACGTTTTTGCATCTCCGCCCACCGGTTAGCAATACACCATCTCGGAGAAAAAGCTGGCTGGGCGGGGAAAATTGTTTGCCTCTGTGGTCAAATTGGGGACCTTAACGTAGTCGATTTTCGGGAGCTCATGATACGCTTAAACGTCAAACGCAGACTCCATTCGTTTCCAGACCCCGCAACGGACAGCTCTTCATCAAGCCTTCCGATTAGGTGGCGCCGGGAGGTTTTGGTATGTACCGCTAGGATGGTGGGAAGGCCTCGATGTCGAGGACGGGTGCAGAATCTTCGAAGAAGTCGTGTCTTCGCGGAAGGGGCTCATCACCGACCTTTGAGCGCCACCTGGCGCAGACTGGAGGTTCTGAAAACGATATGGCACCTCGCCCATCCACAAACTGATCTTCGTCACTGCGCGGAAAAGGAAAGAAAAAACTCCCCAAACCGGTCCTAAGCAACCAACTAAGCTTGAATTCTCCCCGTCGACCCCATGACCACGACCACCCCAGATTCTCACCTTGCTGCTTTTTCAAACATCTCAATCGTCTTTCCAGTTTCTTTTCTGCCCATCCTGCCGACTCGCGCCCTGCGCAAAGAGATCGGCGAAGACATTCGGGGTTGGCCGTGCTTCAATGCCGCTCGTCGTGTGGGCTGCTTCTGTAGTGTGTGTGTACGTGTGGACCAAGTTCTGGCCAATTCTGACAACAACGGTATCTGCTCCCCCCTTGCCCCTGTTTTCAAGTCCGGTGTCCTGAGGAGTCACGATGTTCGCGGCAAACATACGATAATCAGTGCTCCGTCTTTCTACGCTCGTTTTGCGTCACTATTTTTGCATCACGTGCAGCAGCGAAGAACGAAGCGGCGAACGTGTGCGAGGAGAAGAGAGAGAGTCTTTTTTCTTCTTTTCCTGACCCAACCGTAGAGGGCGGCACTGTGGGAAAGATCACCTTACCGTACCCCACAGTAAAATTCTGTTGGGTAGAGTGCGGCGGGTGCTCTGACACCCTACTTTGGGGGATGGGCGGGAGGCGGCAGTTCCTGCGCATTTGCTTGCGCAACCTTGTTTTACTCAAGCTCTTCTTGCCTGCTTACGTGTTCGGCCTCCGGGTCCACAAAACACGCGAAGCGGCTGCCGATTGCGCCTACATTATTAATCAGGCTTCACTCAATGTTTCATTGTGACGTGTCATGTTCAGCCACAAGTGCGTTCTAGCTCCACAGTACTCCTCCGCGCACAAGTTAGTAGCTGGTTGTACCTGTGGCTTTTGTTTGGTTCATACTGGACAGTTGTTTCATCAGGCTCGCGGACTCTGCAAGCCGCTATCTGCCCATGGATCGGGAAGGGGGCGAACAGCCACCTGACGAACCAGACTCATTGCTTTCCTGTCTGTAGGACCCTCAGGCTCCAGGCTTAAGGTCCCGTGTCTGGGGCGTACAGGACCGAAACACGAGCTAAGTAGGACTCGGTGAGCACGTTTAGATTCCAAGCACGTTCTCACGTCCGCAACCGGCTAGCACTTTTTAGTACTAGCATCCACTGCGGTTGCGCTAAGAAAACGGCAGCGCGTTTTAGACTGAATATTCGCTTAAGGATCCGGGGGGATTTGAGTCTCCGGGTGGCCACTGCCGAAGGGTTTCTTCCTGGTATCGACGGTACGCGTATCTTACATGACGAAAACGAAAAGACTGGTCCCTGCCACGTGGGACCACGGACGTGTTACTGTGAACAAACCAGCGTGTGCCCAAAAGCAGGCGTTCGCCGCGCAAGATAACCGAGCCGAAAAAGAAGAAAATACTCGAGGGGCTGCCTTGTGCTCACTTCGAAGGAGGTTAGAGGGGGAGAAACAATACAACTGCAAAGTGGGTCTTTTTTGTTGAACGCTACGCCCGCCACTGAACCCAGATTCACCTGTGTTTCGTGTGGGCTACAGCACATTTACCTCTTTTGATCTTTTGCAGCTGGCAGCCTCCTCAAGTATTTCCTACAAAGCAGGTGCTTATACAAAATAAGAAGCGAGTGACTAAAAGACAGCAGACCGGCACGCATCGTCGGAAACACAAAAAAATACACGGAATAATTGTGCATTTTCTTCGAGTTCGTTGGCAGCCGCATGCGAAAGCTTGGCCCGGCAACAAGTGATAAGAACCTGGCTTCGGGAATCACGGGTGAGCGTCCACGTCTTTCGCGGAGTGCTGCCACAACCCTCGTACACACGCGAAAAACAAAGCCCTGGTCACAGGTACCATGCAACAGATGCTACCATAGAATGAGCTTATCGGTACACCCCCTGCCACCATTTATGCCCGAGCTGTCACCAGTTTGTCGCGAGCGTAGCTAGCGTGCCTACCAACTAGACGAAAAGAAACGAACAGAAAAACCAACGAATGGTATCCTGCACTCAGTCTTCGCAACGAAAGCTAGCTGCTTGTATTGGTCGTGATGAGCAGCGACCCCCTCAAGCTGACTCGCCCTGTAGCCAGAGTGTCCTTAGGTTAGCCCGAAGCCCCCCTTCGGCCAGTAAGCGATTCCGACGAAAAGACTGTTTTGGCGCCACACACACGAATTTGAAAAAAGAAAATCGGATGAATTTGCAGCCCGCAATACAGCAGTCATACTGTCCGTATATGCGCGCGAGTTCGCTATCCGGACCCCAGCGGAAAAGCAACAGAATGGGCCACTTGGCTAATGCACGAGAACAAGTCTAGCTCGAAGATACGAGAACACAAAACATTTCTTTTGGGAGATCACCACAAGCACGCACTAAGCTGAACTTCACAAGCACACAAAAATCTGTACGCCCATTCGGGATCGTCGGAAACACAAAAAGTCCATGTTCGTACTGACCTTTGTATATATGCTGAACACACCGCACCCACAAACTCCGTAAACCGACCTTCCGGTAGGCGTCCTACCGAAAAAGGAAAGGGGAGAGGGGGGGAAGATGACGCTCGTGATACGGACCGAGGAGGCGTGCCAGCCGCCGAAGGGCATGGGCAAGCACGCGATGCTTTACTCGCTCCTTTCCGGGAAGGCGCAGGAGAAGACGAAGTACCAGGCGCACCAGGAGAAGGAGATGTGGGGGCGGCTGAAGGCCAGCAAGGACCCGCACCTGGTGCTGCTGTTCAAGACGTCGTGGGGCGACGAGGGCGACGACGTGCGGATCATGCAGCGCCCGCGCAGAGCCGGGGCAAACGGCATCCATTCCCCCCCGCGGCCGGTGGATCCAAAGGCGCTGGCAAGCACGTTTTGCTACCCCCCGCAGCGCCACACCCGGTCGAACAAAGACGACGGCATGCTGCTGGAGGCGCCGAACGAGCAGAAGGTGAAGTGGGCGGAAAAGGTCCTGCGGCAGTTCCGGATCGACAAGTCGAACGTGGCGATGCACGCCGCCGAGGTGCTGTCCCTCGTCGAGATCCTGAAACGGCAGGGCAAGCCCCGCGAAGCCGAAGAACACAGAGAGGCGATCGAAGTCCTCACCCTCGACCGGCAGGCGTCGATCGAACAGGCCAAGCTCATCTCGAACCCGAGAACGAAGCCGGCGCAACCGAAGCCGCTCGACGATGGGTCGATAACGGGGCTGCTCGCGATGAGTTCCCCCACGCGCAAACGCAAAGGCAGGCCTTTCTCGGCCGCGATCAAACGGGTCCACGAGCAGGCCGGCCTCCTGCAGCCGGCCGGGTTCTCCTCCGGGATGCAGGGGCTCGGCGCGAAGCTCGCGACGAGCAGCGCCGCGACCGTCGCGTCGGACGCCGAAAAAGACGGCGGCCTGGCCGCGAAGCGGCCCCCGTCGGCGGCGCCCGCCGCCGAGCCGGAGGGCCACCCGGGGGGCCTCGACTTCTACGACCTGCGTGCGTACCGCAGGAAGCAGCGGGAGGACAGGGAGCGGAACGCGAGCCGCCGGGGCCCTCACGCACACGGCCTGCGGCGGGCGTCGGGGAACCCGCAGCCCGGGGGGGTAGAAGGGGGAGGGGGGGGTGTGGACGCGGCGGCGGCGCCGCGGGTTGCGCGTAAGCGGCACCGTGCGCAGTGCCGGCTGAACGACGAGAACGTCCACCCCGGGTACAAGGCCTGCGGCCCGCAGACCGCGTTTCGGTTCCCCGTGGCGCGTGGATTCGAAAACGCAGCCGCGCGCGTGCAGAGCTGGGCTTCCGACGCGCCGCCGCCGCCGCAACAGCAGCAGCAGCAGCAGCCGGCGAGCCTCCAGCGGTTCGGGCTCAAAAACATCCCGGCGGACCTCTGGTTCCCCGCGACCACGCTCGACGAGGCGGCCGTCTACAAGCAGACGCCCAAAGCCGCGTCCCGCCCGCCGGCGGCGGCGTCCTTCCTGACCCCCCTCGCGCAAGCCCAGAGCGCGCCGTCCGCCGCCCCGTGGGGCCACGCCCGGCTGTCAGTAGGAAGCGCCTCCCCGGCGCGGCGGCACGTACCGGCGGCGTCGCCGCAGAAGCTCATCGGCTCCGAAGCGGGGGCGGTCGCACCCGCCGGCGGGCCGCCGCCGCCGCCGCCGGCGGCGGCGGAGCGGCGGGGGAGCGAATCGTGCAGCTGCTCGAGTCACTCGTCGGGGGGGGGGCGCGCGGTGGGAGGGAGCGGCGAAGCGGCGCGGCGGGTCACCGACCTGAAGCGGGGCTGGCACCTGGCCCGGAGCCGGCTGGACCACGACCTCCGCAACGCACTCGACACCCGCGAGCGGTGCCGCTCCGCAGTCGCCGGCTCGCACAAGCACGTCGGGCTCATGGCCTCCGCGGCCGCGTCCTCCGGCCGCTCCTGGGCGCGCACCCGCACCCGGCCCAGCACCGCGGCCGCCCAGCCCAAGCGCCCCCTCTCCAGCCTCCTCTCGCAGCGCCGTACCCCGGCCACCAACCCGACCGCGATGACTCCCAGCCCCTTGCCGTGGCATCACCCCTCCCTGGCGGGGACCCCGGAGCCGGCGGCCCGGGCGGCGCGGTACCCTTCGCCCGACTCGGCCGCCGGTCCGCCCGCGTCGCCGGCGGAGACCGCGGCCAAAAAGCAGGTCGCGCAGCAGCTGCAGAAGGTCGTGTTCGCGTTGGAGGAGGGCCAGGCCGACATCGGGACTGGCGCCGACACGGACGAGTTCAGGTACCAAGCGGCCGAGGCGATCGCCCTCGGAAAGCACCTGCTGAAGAGCGCCCGGAGCCACCCCGGCCCGGCGGCGATCGACGGCGGCGAAGAACGGGGAAACGCGTCCCCGGCGTTCGTGCTCAAGCAGACGGCGGAAGGCGTGACGAGGCTGCTCAACGCGCTGCGGGTCAGGTTCCACCAGTTGGCGGACACCTACCGCGTCACCAACCGCCGGCGGCAGAACCCCGACGCCGTCGTCCGCGACCCGCTGAAGCTGCCCTACGGCCGGTCCCTGTGGGTGTCCGTGCAGCAGGACATGGAGGCGGAAGCCGGGCGGCTGGTGGACGCGCACGAGCTGTACCACAAGCTGCGCGCGCACTGCTTGTCGGTCGGGTTCCCCGCGACGCCGCTGCAGCAGGCGTTCATAGAGACCGCGCGCCAGGCCCTGTCCCTCGGCCCCCCCCTCGACCCCGAGCTGCTGTCGGCCGTCGCCGCCGAGTCGTGGCCCGCGGCCGCAGAGCGCGACACGCTCCGCGTCCTGCAGTTCCTCGCCGCCGAGATCAACGTGCCCACCGACGTGGTCGACGCGTGCGTGAAAAACCTCTCCGCGGGATCGCCTCATCACACGTCGGCCTCGCCGCAGCCAGCGTGCACGACGTGAAAGTGTGCCTGTGTCGACGTGACCTGGACCCGGGGGTGCAATATACTCGTTTATCTGCGGTCGTCCGCGAAAAGGAGAAGCTGAGTAGGCGGGAATTTGTTTGAGCGTGTGATTGTACGGCTAGTCACTCGGTCAGCCGAAGACGCTGCGCGCGCACTGCTTGTCGACCGGGTCGGCCTCGCCGCAGCCAGCGTGCACGACGTGAAAGCGTGCCTGTGTCGACGTGATGTGTCAAGACCCGGGGGCGCAATTACGAACTATCCGGAAAGAATAATATACTCGTTTGTCTGCGGTCCGTCTGCGAAAAGGAGAAGCCTAGCAGGCGCGAATTTGTTTGAGCGTGTGATTGTACGGTAGCACTCGGTTAGCCGAATGCCTGTTGTGTGCAAAGGGGCCAGGAGCCAAGACTGTCAGTTTCTGGCTTGCCGCAGAGCAGCGAAAGTAGTGTGGTACACATTTGCATGCAAACGACACCACTAACGCAAACCCGCAACAAAAAGGCGAAAGTGTGATTCTTGATGACCAGTCTCACGCGGCTCCTTCCGCCGTTCAAAAGCTTCCCCAATCGTGTGACGCCGCGTTCTCGAAGCGACAACCAATACAACGTGCTTGCACACCCTACGACACAATTCCTCCCGTGCACGTCTGAAAAAGATTGGGGGAGGAATCGAGAGTGTCCCCTGCTCCGACGAGGAATCTGCTCGGAGCTCTCAATCAAGACAACCAATGGGCCGGACCTGGGGCTGTCCTTGGCAACTTGGATGAAGAAGGAGAAAAAGAAAGAAGCGGAAGAAGCTCGCTCCAGAACAAACCCCAATTCCGTCTGCTCTTCCCTGTGGATATCATCGACTGATGCCTGGGTTTGAGAAGTCAACTTGCCCCTCAACCCGGGCCCGAAATGTTCTTAGTCCTTGCAACCTGCAGTGCTTGTGAAGGCTAACCATACGTAACCAACGTGTTTTGGTGGATCCATCTTTGGACCTATATACTTCAGACGTGTTGGGGGATCTTTCCCAGTTCCCCAGTATCCCCCCACCTCCCTGGGGTTGTTTTGTATTTCCCCCTTCTCTGCGAGAACAACGGAGGGCTCAGCACCGTTCCGGATCCAATACCGTGATGGCTGGTTACCTTTCTTCTTCCCAAGTCTTCAAAGCTGCCTCGCGCTTCTTACGGAAACGATGGCGCAGTCGTCTTGGAAGAGAAGATCGCACCGCTATATTGTCTCAGGCTGTCAGCGGCACGCGGGATCACCATGAGGAATGGACATTTGTTGTAGGGATAGTCTAGCTGCCGGGAAAACGGCGAACACGCAGGCGCCCGGACCGTTGTGTCCGGTGTCATCCCACCGGCGGCGTGGTGGGTTTTTACGATTTGCGAGTTTGGACAAGTCGGGCGCCATGACTGGGATGGAATGGTCGCCCCGGCGATCGAAAGAAACAGTTAGCGTACGAATCGAACTGCTGCTTCCGCTGGCCTTCCTTTCTCCACGTTCATTTGCCCCACGCGTAGACGAAGCGAGACACGACGGCCTCCCAGCCTTTGTATGAATACACCGCCAGACCTTTGAGTCCCGGCAAAACAAGGCTATGGACGGATAAGTGTTGCGACGCCCCACTCTGATGCCCAGCGAAGACTAGTCTCATTCGACAACTGTTGTTTGTACAAGTGACGCTTCCAACTACGAATCCTTAATACCAAGAACAGATGCTCAGAATCGACTACACAAAAAAGGAAGAGGAGGAAGTTGGGCGATGAAGCCGCGCAGCAAGTTGCCGCGGCGCTCCCAACGGTACATAGGGGTGTTGCTCGTCCTGCAGCTGGCAGCGGCGGGGATCCTGCTGTGGCTGTGGGCGGCTGTGCCGGCGGACGATGCAAACACCGGGGGCCCGGCGCGCGTGAAGCGCACCCCACCGAGCCCGATCTCTACGTGCATGGCAGCACACGTAGACACCGCCTGGGGCAAGGTGAGAGATGAAGTGAAGGCGGAGGCGCGGGCGTCGTGGAACTGCTACAAAAACTGCGCCTTCGGCTGGGACGAAGTGCGCCCCGTCGCGTGCAAAGGGCTCGTCTGGGCGAAGCCGCCGCCGGACGGGCAACCGGAAGAAGGCAGCGCCGAACACAAAGGAATCGCGCTGACCCTCATCGACGCCCTTGACACGCTGCACCTGATGGGCCTCCACTCCGACTTCCAAGAAGCCGTCCAGTACCTGGAGCGGAACCACACCTTCAACACACCAGGGTCGGTGTCCGTGTTCGAAGTGACTATCCGGATTTTGGGTGGGTTACTCAGCGCGTACCAGCTGTCAAACGAGACGGTTTTGCTGGCGAAAGCCGTTGATTTGGCGGACAGGCTGTTCCCTGGTGTGGGGTCGCAGGGCCTCCCGCGGAAGTACGTCGACCTGTCGAACGCCGCGCGCGAAGGCGATGCCCCCCGCCCGGGCGCCAGGGGGCAAGCCCCGTGCCTCGCCGAGGCCGGCAGCGTCTCGCTCGAGCTGCTGGCCCTCGCCGAGCTGTCTGGGCAGGGCCGATTCGCACGGTACGCGCGGGCCCTCAGCGGCCAGCTGTACGCGGCGGAGCCGGAGGACTCGCTGTGGTCGAGCGCGCTGGACATCGAGCCGAAGACGCGGGCGCTCTGGGGGCTGGCGAAGGGCAAGGGAAAGGCGACGGTCGGCGGGCGCGTCGACTCCTTTTTGGAGTACACGGCGAAGCTCTACCTCCGGACCGGGGAACCCGCGCATCTCGGCGTGTTCTCCCGCGCGGTCTCCTCCATCGAAAGGCGACTCGTCGTTCGCGTCGGCGGCCGGACGTTCCTCCGCGAGCTGCACCTGGAATCATCCGCCGCCGGCGGGCGGGCCGTAAACCGGTCCGACCACCTGTCCTGCTTCTTGCCCGGAGTGTACGCGCTGATGCTGCTCAACTGCGGCCCGGCGTGCGCCGGGCCGCTGCGGGAGGTGATGAACCGTACCGCGGTCGAGCTCGCCGAGACGTGCTTCCTCATGTACTCGGTGGGCAGCCCCCACCTCGGACTGGCCCCGAACGCCGTGCTTTTCGACGAAAAAGGCGAGATCCGCGTCGGGAAGTTCGACCGCTTCAACATACTCCGCCCGGAAGCCGTCGAGGCGTGGTACTGGCTGTGGCGGTGGACGGGCGACGTGAAGTACCGGCGCTGGACCCGGTGCGTGTTCGAATCGTTTCGGACGTTTGCGAAGCAGAAGACGACCGGCGGGTACTTCGGCATACGCGACACGACGAAAGAGACGGTGAAATCGGACATCGCCGACAAGATGCACTCCTTCTGGCTGGCTGAGACGCTCAAGTACATGTGGATGACCTTCAGCGAACCGAGCGATATTCTGAACGACGGGTTTGTTCGTAGAGCTCCTGAACAGCCCTTGTGGGTGTTCAACACCGAGGCCCATCCGCTCTCCCAACGACGAAATCCTTCCCCGCTTTGAATCCCTGGCACTAAGCATCTTGTCTTTAGTCCCCGTGTTATAGAGGGGAAAAAGGACAGGGGAAACGAAAAATGCTAAAGTGTCGCCTTTCCACAAGGATTTCGTCCAAAAAAATAGACTGGGGGAGAATTCGACCGTTCCCACAGACGGTTTCAGAACAGTCGTTGCCGCCGAAATCGGCCACGTGTTCAGCTGTCATGGCGGCGCACTATAGTACGCCCGTTGCAGTGTGCGAGAGAGGAGGAAACGAAAAAGACTCTCCCGGGAGATGATCCCCCGTCTTTCTCTCTCCCTTATCATCCTTCGGACGCAGAAGGTGTTACTGGTCAACACTCGCCTATCGACTCGTCTTAGGAGATTGTAGGTGTAGAAGAATTTTCGTTTTCATTTCTTCGACAGTGTTGCTCGTTACTGCGCAGGTTCGTATCCCCTTGCGGTCTTCATAGCTAACCTAGTCGTGTCCAAGCACTGAGTTCCCGCAGCACTCTGCGATCGTTCAAACACGATGTAGCCTCTTTTGCGTGACGGGCCTCACAGCAGAACCGACTTCTTCTTCAGCCTTTGCATTCGCCTTCTGGCGACCTGCTCAGGTACGCTCGTTCCCGGTTTTGTGCTTCCCAGGACAGCCCAAAACCACGACTCTTCCGCTTCTCGCTGGGTTCGGCGCCCATCCCCTGACCCGAAGCGGGAGCAGGCCCACCCCCAGCCCTCGCCGCTGAATGCGGACCCTGCTCGCGTCTTGCTGGGTTCAACGGCCAGCGTGGTTTCTCTCCCCGCAGCACGCGCCGACGGCGCGCGGTGGTCTTTCCGCCCCTACTTTTTCGGCCTCTTTTCTTCCCCGCCTGCTTCCGGAGCAGATTCTGGAGAGACTACAGCCTACTGCACGCCTGCCGTTCTTTTCCAAATTAACCCGCCGAACGTCATTCTCAGGCCTCTTATCGCTTTCTCAGGTTTCCTATTCGTTTTAGCACCCTGCGGACTCGACCGATAAGATGGAGTACCGGACGCGGGCCTCGATATTCCATATTCCATGTGTAGTTCCTACCGTGCGAAGGAAGCCTGTATCGGATACCGACACAGCGTACGACTCATGACCTTGACCTGACTTGGACTTATTAGGTGCTGAAGCAAAAATCGCTGTTTCTTCGGACTTCCGTCCTTCACATTGATGGATATTCGAGTCGTTCTCAATGACCTCGGCTGGCCGCTTGGACGCAATATGTGCGTTTCTCTACGCAGATGGGGAAGAGAGTGAGAGCGTGAGAAGAAGAAGTTTGTACCAGGGTACGAGCGTAACGGTCAACCGCAACATGCGATATCTTGAGTCGGAATTAGCACGTTTGCCACAACCCCAGCCCAGTGGTTGTCCGTTTACGGGCTCGTTCAGCGCAGGCACAAAGCCCCAAGGCACGCCTTGATGCTTTGCTTTGGTCCATCGGTAACCTTTTGACGTAAGCCCGTGACTCTGCAGTACTGCCGAATACGTGAAGATAGGCTCCCGTGTTGCAGGCTTTCCTCGTACAACGTGAATACCACCAACCTGGGTTCAGTGGCTACTCGCGGCTGCTGGTGGCTAGTTGGCTGCCGGTGACTACTGGTTGCTGCTCGTGGCTGCTGGTGGCTACTGGTGGCTACTGGTGGCTACTGGTGGCTACTGGTGGCTACTGGTGGCTACTGGTGGCTACTGGTGGCTACTGGTGGCTACTGGTGGCTACTGGTGGCTGCTGGTGGCCACTGGTGGCTACTGGTGGCTACTCGTGGCTGCTGGTGGCTACTGGTGGCTACTGGTGGCTACTGGTGGCTACTGGTGGCTACTGGTGGCTACTGGTGGCTACTGGTGGCTACTGGTGGCTACTGGTGGCTACTGGTGGCTACTGGTGGCTACTGGGGGCTGCCGGTGGCCACTGGTGGCTACTGGCGGTGGCTACTCGCGGCTGCTGGTGGCTACTGGTGGCTGCTGGTGGCTACTGGTGGCTGCCGGTGGCTACTGGTGGCTACTGGCGGTGGCTAGCGGTGGCTGCTGGTGGCTAGTGTGGCTGCCGGTGGCTACTGGTGGCTACTGGTGGCTAGTGTGGCTGCCGGTGGCTACTGGTGGCCACTGGTGGCTACTGGCGGTGTGGCTAGTGGCTGCCGGTGTGGTACTGGTGGCCACTGGTGGCTACGCGCGGCTGCTGGTGTCATTCTGGTGCCGCTCGTTGGCCATTGGCCGCCATTCCTGGGCGATCTCCGGCCAGTTGCAGTCGTTCTCGCGCCGCTGTTAAGCCATTGTCAGCCATGCCGGCGCCGCTCTTTGGCCGTTCACCGTCATTCAGGCGTGGCTCTATGGGCATTCTAGCGCCAGTCTTTGGTCACTGGCAGTCATTCTGGTGCCGTTTGCCGGTCATTGGCTGTCATTCTTGGGCCAATTTCTGGCGATTTGCAGTCATTCTGGCACCGTTCTGCGCTCATTTGCCGTCCTTCAAGCAAGGTGCTTTTTTTGGACATTTGCAGTCGTTCTAGTAGTAGTGGCCGTTCCCTGTCATTCTGGTGCCGCTTGTTGGTCATTGACTGTCATTCCTGGGCGATCTCCGGCCAGTTGCAGTCGTTCTCTTTGGCCATTGTCGGTTATGCTGTTGCTGCTCTTGGGCAATTTGCAGTCGTTCTAGCGCCGCCTTTGGCCGTTCACCGTCATTCAGGCGTGGCTCTATGGGCATTTGTAGTCATTCTGGCGCCGCTTGCTGGTCATTGGTTGTCATTCTTGGGGCGACCTCTGGCGATTTGCAGTCGTTCTGGCGCCGCTCCTTGGCTATTGAGTGTCATTCTGGCACTGTTCTGTGGTCATTTGCCGTCCTTCAAGCAAGGTGCTTTGGACATTTGCAGTCGTTCTAGTACCGCTCTATGGCCGTTCTCTGTTCATGCGAGTGCCGCTCGTTGGTCATTGGCTGTCATTCCTGGGCGATCACCGGCCAGTTGCAGTCGTTCTCTCGCCGCAGTTTGGCCATTGTCACGTTCCAGCATCCGATTCGTCTGCAGGTGGGGAAGAGAGAAGAAGAAGAAAAAGGCCGCTCCTGGTCCAGGACTGTGACAGTCGAGTTGAGTCGGAGGCAGCACAGTGCCACAACCCCGTCCGCTCTGCCTGCGGCTGACCGTCTAGCAAATCAGGGCAAATCTAAGAAAGACCGTGCTGTAATGGGCAAATCTAGCAAAACCGTGCTGTAATGGCCACCAGCTCTCAGCAGGTGGGAAAGAAAAGAAAGCAGGGGGGGGCGTCCAGGTTCCACCCAGTCGCCGCATGACATGATCCGCTCGTAGGAAAGGCACATGGAGTGTGCCATCTGTCTGGAGCCGTGGGTGGTCGACGACAGGCAGCGCCACGCCGCCGCAGCCCTGCGCTGCGGGCACGTGTTCGGGAAGCGATGCATCGAAGCGTGGCTGGAGCAGCGGCAGCAGTGCCCGATCTGCAAGGCGAACGCCAACAAGATAGACGTCTCGCTCCTCACCCCCGAAAGGATCGACAACATCCCGGTCGGCGACCTGGCGCCCCTCGTCGTGCGCAAGAAGCAAGAGCAGGCGCAGAGCAAGCAAGCCATCCGCCGGGTGCACCAAACCAGAGCCGCGGTCTCCTCCGGAGTATCGACGTTTGCCGAAGCTAAACGGCTCCTCCTCGCCACCGGCGGCTACCTCGTGCGCCCCGGCACGGCTCTCTTCCCCATAAGCTTCCACAGACTCGCGCCCACCAACCCGGAGCACATCCCTTTAGCCCTCGACGCGACCCCCCACGGCACGGCCTTCGTGCTGACCCTCCACGCCGACCACTCTTCCCCGAGGCTGTCCCTCTGGAAGTTTACGAGCTTCACCCTCGACCCCCCGGAGCAGCTTGCGTGCCGGTTGACGCCGCCGCCGGGCGCTGTTCCCGCGGACTCCGCGCCGTCGAGGGGGCTCCCGAAGGCCTGCGGGATCCGCCTCTTGAAGGAGCAGGCGACCGTGTGGTTCCGCGGCGCGGTATGGCAGGTGAACGTCGCGACTGCGACGGTGGAAACCGAGTGCCAACTGGCGGCGGGCGCCGCCCCACCCCGGGGAGGGCCCGCTGAGCGGGTGGAGCCGGTGGCGACCGACACGGGGTGCTCGCCGAACTTGTGGGAGCGCGTCGCCCTGAGCCTGCGGCGGCCCGGCGGCGACCTCGCGCCCGCCCTGCTTTGGACCCGGGGCGCGGCGGCTGCGGACGGCGCCGGGAAGGCCCCGCCCGCACCGCCTCCCCCCCTCGGCCGAACGGGCAGCGGGCCTGCAGGGACCCCCACCCCCCCCTCCGGCGCCCTGCTGGAAGCCCGGCGGAGCGCCGGGGAAGTTCCGCCCCCCGTGAGCTCGCCTGAAAATCGTGGACCGAACGAGCCGTTCCCGGAGCGCATTGCCGCGTGGGCTCGCGGCGCGGCGCGTTTGCTGCTGCGTTGGCCGGGGAACCCACGCCCTCCCGCCACCGAGGTGATGCTGTCGGACCCCGTGGGTGCCCCTTCAGAGGTCGTGGCTTCGCTGCCGGCGGCGGTCGACTCGTTCTGCGTCCAAAGCGTGCCGAACTCGCCGTCCATACGCGGCAGGGCCCAAGGCGACCCAATCGCTTTCTCCCACGCTCTCGGCGTCGGCCTCCTGATGCCGGACGGCCGGCTGCGGGATTTGGTAAGGCGGGTTGGGCAGCCGCCGCCGATTATAAGGTACAGCGTCGAGACGGGTCACCTCGTCATTTTGGATGCGGGCGTTGCGAAGCCGGGGACGGTGCGCGTGATGGTGTTCGACCGGGAGAGCGACGAACCGAGGAGCACCGGCGTGTTTGACGCGGACTTCGAGCAGCTGACGGCGGTCGCGGCGGTCCCGAACCGTGCGTCCCAGCCGACGCTGGCGCAGAGACGCCGGCGCGGCCGGGCTGGCGGCAGCTTCTCGCCCTCGCCCCGACCCGACGCGGGGGCGGCGAAGCCGGTCACGCAGCCGGCGACGTCCAGCAGGAGCAGCGGGAAACGGCGGAAGCAGTCTTCTTCTTCGTCGCCGACGCAGCCGGCGGTCATCGACTTGGCGGCGCTTTCGGATCCAGATTCCGACTCCGATATCGAGACAGTGCCCGTTGACTCGTTGTCCATCGTGTATTCCCTCGCATCGAACCCGTCTATCCTCTTCGTACGGTCGGCGTGGGTGCCAGCTGCCATGAAGCAAACATCGGATCTGCCGTCAAAGCTCATTTCACTCTCCGTCAGCACGCAACACGTGGTCGCCCTTACGGAGACTGGCGTCGCGTGGTATCAAATTGAATGATCCCGCCTGTACGGAGGTAGTCCAGAAGGGGGCGTCCCAGCCGACGCTGGTGCAGAGACGCCGGCGCGGCCGGCCGGCCGGGCGGCAGCTTCTCGCCGTCGCCGCGGCCCGACAGGGGCGGCGAAGGCGGTCACGCAGCCGGCGACGTCTAGCAGGAGCAGCGGGAAACGGCGGAAGCAGTCTCCTTCGTCTCCGACGCAGCCAGCGGTCATTGTCTTGGCGGCGCTTTCGGATCGGATAGATTCCGACTCCGATACCGAGACAGTGCCCGCTGACTCCTTGTCCAGTGAGACAGTGCCTGTCCATCGTGTACTCCCTTGCATCGATCCTCTTCATACGGTCCGCGTGGGTGCCTTCTTCTCTGTATGGTTTCTCAGGGTGAACTCGCAGCGACTGATTTCTTTTTCTTCCGACTCCGACATGGGCGTATTCTGCCCGAAGCACGAATCAGCGGCGACGGTCCGGTCAATCGGCTGCAGTGCGACACCCAGTGGTCACCCACTCGCGTAACTTCAAAGTTACTGTCTTGGTGTCGCCCGCAGCTTTCTCATGCGAGCAATTGGAAGCGGATTCCGTCGATCGATGGTCGTCGGCCGCATAACAATAGAGCCGTGGCCTCGATGTCGCCTCGCCGGCCCAACATTGACCATGACCTTCGTGCCTGAAGAGAGACGTTGCGGACAGACTTCCACGGTACGGGATCCGTCCACCAACGCCGGCAGTGCAGGGCAGCAACATGGTCGGCCCCAAGAGGCCGCTGCTCTGGTTGTTCGTTTGCTCTCGTGTGGTGAACTCTCAGGCGGTTCTGTTTTCGGGTGTGCGCCCGTGTGCGTTGCGGCGCAATGATTTTTGTTGCGGCTGTTCACCTGCAAGACGGGGGTTCTCCTCCATCCCTGCATCCGACCAAGCATCTCCGTTTCTTGAACTGCATGTGTGGCTGTGACACAGCTCACCGGCTATCACTCTGTCTCCTGCACGGAATACGTGCACGCCGCCGGTTTTCTATCCCCAACGTGCGCGTTTCTTTCAGCTCGCAGAGAACGAGACGCATTTGGAAGAAGAAGAGAAAAATAAAAAAGGCCGCTCCTGGTCAGGAACGTGACGGTCAACCACAGCTTGCAAGGCTTGAGTCGGAGGCAGCACAGTTGTAGCACTGCCCTGTGGCTGACCGTCTCGACGAGCTTGTGTTCAGCGCAAGCGCCAAGCCCCAAGGTGCGCCACGCCTTGATTCTTTAGTTTGGGAAATCGGTAGCTACTTGACCCGTAGGCCCGTGGCTCTCAGTACCGCCGAACACGTGAAGCTTGGCTCCCGTGTAGCAGGCTTTCCCTGAGACCCGGACGCGCTTGGAACAATGTATTTAGCCGAGTAGACCGAAGCGACTGTGTGGCTCCGACGCAGCAGTGCGGTGGAGCCGGCTCGAAAGCGCCGCTCGAATCTTGCGTCCGGACCCGGACCTAACAACGTGATCAAGGCTCGGAATCGCCCATCGCCCCACCCGCTTTCCACTCACACACATGATTTGGTCGTTCGCTTTACCTGCCAACTGGAACCGTGCGAAGCCTACGGCCGACTTCCCCGGTGGCAAAAGAAATGGCCGATACCGTTCCGTTCGTGGCGGAGAGGTCAGTATTCAGGCGTGTTACGACGTGGCCATCAGCAGCCGCTGAGCTTGCTCGCACCCGAAACATATTGCAATGCAAACCGAGCTTGATGAAACCGATCCACTCGAGAATGCCGCGCGACGTCTCCGCTGTATGTACATCGAGCATCCCTGTGGGAGGATCAAAGCCTCACTATGACACCAACTGGACCCACTGGTACTTCAATGAGGACCCAATAGCAATCAAAGAGTACCGAAAAGGGCCCCAGTAGGACCCCAGCAGGTATCATGGACTCTAACGCAGCACAAGCCCGCCCATCGCCCCTGCTGGCTCACCACTCACACAGACTCATGCTCGCTGCGTCGGTGGTCTGCTGTTCCCCCGTTTTCAACCCGTGAGTTCTCTGTACACGACCGCGGACCTAAACGAAGTACAGGTCGATCACACCGTGGTCTACAGGGAGTGGCGCGAGGACGATCCGCCGTATCCGTTTGGGTTATGCAAAGAATCTGTGGCGATAACGCAGATATCGCGCAAGGGCAATCCGCCGTATCCGACGACAGCTCGGAGGCTGGAGGCGTTCGCGGGTACCTTATCGAGCGAGGCACAGGGCTTTTTTGTTGAACGCTTACGCCCGCCACTAAACCCAGATTTACCTGTGTTTCGTGTGGGCTACAGCACATTTACCGCCTTTGATCTATCGCAACTGGCAGTCTCCTCAAGCATTTCCTCTTACCTGCTCGCTGCCACATCACAGCAGCTTGATGAAGATGGGCGTCTGCTTATCAGAGCACCTCTTCAGTGAACCGCACGCAAACCTTCTCAACCAACAGGAGCTAAAAAAAAAAAGGAAGGAAAAAGCGAAAAGAAAGGAAAAAAAGAAGAAGAAAAAAGAGACTCGCTCTCTCACCTCAAACCGGGACACCCCCGCCCTCCCCGTCCGCCACCATTCAGCGACCGACTGGACCCGCTCTCCCCGTGTTGCTACCGCCGCCGCCTGAAAGAACCGCGCGAAGCCGTCGGCGAGGATAGCCGACGCACCCGGAGAGAAGAGTGGCGGGCCCTCGGTTCGATAACGTTTCGCTCCTTCGGGTCGGACGAGAGCGACGGGCAGCTGGAGAGGACCGTCAGCAGGAGCTTGCCGCACCGGATCAGCGACGCGTTCGGCAGTCCGAACGTGTGATAGGCTGCTCGCTGCCACATCACAGCAGCTTGATGAAGATGGGCGTCTGCTTATCAGAGCACCTCTTCAGTGAACCGCACGCAAACCTTCTCAACCAACAGGAGCTAAAAAAAAAAGGAAGGAAAGCGAAAAGGAAGGAAAAAAAGAAGAAGAAAAAAGAGACTCGCTCTCTCACCTCAAACCGGGACACCCCCGCCCTCCCCGTCCGCCACCATTCAGCGACCGACTGGACCCGCTCTCCCCGTGTTGCTACCGCCGCCGCCTGAAAGAACCGCGCGAAGCCGTCGGCGAGGATGGCCGACGCACCCGGAGAGAAGAGTGGCGGGCCCTCGGTTCCGATAACGTTTCGCTCCTTCGGGTCGGACGAGAGCGACGGGCAGCTGGAGAGGACCGTCAGCAGGAGCTTGCCGCACCGGATCAGCGATGCGTTCGGCAGTCCGAACGTGTTCGCGGACGTGGCGCCGAAACAGCCGTCGATCGCCTGCTCGCTGCCGCAGCACAGCAATTTGATGAAGATGGGCGTCGTGCGCCTGGCGAAGATGCCGCTCTCCTCTTCGATGATGCCCCTGGCGCCCGTGTCCGACGACCGCCCCGCGTCGCCCGCCTGCTTCGGCGCCCAGAAGAGCTTCGACGACGCCTCGAGCCCGCGCACGATGTCGACTGGCCCGTTCTCCTCGCTCTTCCCCTCCGCTGGCACCCCGAGCCACGCCGGCGCACCAGACGCCGCGAAACCCGCCGCCAACGGCGCCACCGCGCCCGTGCCCAAGCGCGCGAGCGACACGTCGTCCCTCGCTCCGGCGGCCGGCAAGAAGCAGGCGTGGCGGCCCCGGCGGTCGGTCAAACCGTCGCTGCCGCCGCCGCCGAAGCACCATACGTGGTTCACCGGGAACAACAAGCGGTACCCCGAATTCCTCGAGTACCTCAAGGACACCGAATGCCGCCGGAAGAGCATCGCCAAGAGCCACAACGCGAAGGCCCTCGACGTCGCCGAGGCGTCGTGCCGGCAGAAGAGCATGCTGAAAGACACGCGGTCCCTCATCCCGAAGCTTGAGCCCGACGAAGCCCGGAAGCGCCTCGCCGCCGTCATCAGCGGCAGCGAGTTCTCGATCCCCCCGACGCAGCAGTCCCTCGAGGAGGAGGGCATCCCGTTCGTGCCGTCGGCCGACCTGAAGCACCGCTTCTTCTTCAGCTACTGGGTGCCGATCGTGTCGACCAGCAACACCGGGTTCTACCGGTGCACAAACCGCACGACCCTCGAGCGCCACTACATGAAAATCTTCAAGAAGCAGCCCCCGGAGCGGCGGTACTGGGAGAACTTCTCGCTTGAGCTCGCCGTGCTGCTGGAAGCCGCAAAACTTGCCGAAGCTGGCGGCCAGTCGCGCAACGTGGGGCAGCTGATCGACGTCGTGCAGACCGAAAACGAGGTGCACGCGATCGTTTCCGCGTCGGAAGAGGGCACCAGTTTGCTGGTCAGAGTCCGGGACAGGAAGGGATTCCTCCCGTTGTCGTGGGTGCGCGACGTCGTCAAGGGCGTCGCCGACGCCTTCCGGACACTGCACGAAGAGCTGCTGGTCGCCCACTGCGGTCTGAAGCCGGGTGAGGTGATGGTCACGAACCAAGGTGCGGTGTTCCTCGAGGACTTCGGGAGCATCCGGTGCCTCAGCGCTGAGAGTCGGCTGGCGCCGTCGTTCAGCCGGGTCCGGCGGAGGACCGTCGAGCCGAACAGCGCTTCTTCCCTCATTTCGAAGGACCTCACGTCCCTCGGGGCCCTCCTGCACCTCCTCCTCTACGGGCACGTCCCGTCTTACCCGGTTCCTGCGTCGCATCTTCCCAGCGGCGCCCCGCCTCTCCTAGCTTGCCTCCTCAGCGGGTCTCTCACGTCCGAATCCGTCATCAACCACTCCTGGATCAATGACTTGTGCCGCTCTGGCGAGGAAGACGTGCAGTTCTCCGTAGCTAACCCCGACGAGTGGATGAAGTCCACCAGGTACGTCAATTTCTTAGCAGCAGTGACATTGCGGGTTGCCCTTCAATGCATTGTGCAGGCGCTCAAAAGACGTGGGCAGCTGGTTGATCAGAATTCCTTACCTGAATATACACAGGGTAAACACAAGTGGGGAAAAACGATCAACCGCGGCACGCACAAACGAAACGAAGCGCCTGTCTTTTCTCCTTCAGTGTCCGCGGATAGGGGGGGTCGGGGAGTAGCCGCAAGAAGAAAGAGAAGAAAAAGGCCGCTCCTGGTCCAGGAACGTGACGGTCAACCACGGCTTGCAAAGCTTGAGTCGGAGGCAGCACAGTGCCACAACCCCGTCCGCTCTGCCCTGCGGCTGACCGTCTCGACGAGCTTGTGTTCAGCGCGAGCGCCAAGCCCCAAGGTGCGCCAAGCCTTGATGCTTTAGTTTGGGAAATCGGTAGCCACTTGACCCGTAGGCCCGTGGCTCTGCAGTACCGCCGAACACGTGAAGCTTGGCTCCCGTGTAGCAGGCTTTCCCTGGTACCTGGGAGTAGCCGCAAACAAAAATATGCTGGAAAAACAACTCCCCTACTTCGGGCTTTTGCGGTCCAACCATTGCTCTTTTTTGCGACAACCAATTTCTGCTTCCCTGGAGACAGTATTTGTTACAGCTAAAAAGAACGTTGGCAGCGGTTTAACCAAATCACATACAGGTTAAATCGCACAAACAAAAAATATTGCTCGTGCAGAATGGCGGTTGACCTGAAGGCCTACGACTGGTCCCCCATCAAGGTGGTCCTCGCCCCCGAGGGATGGAACGCCGCCGACGAAGACCCTGATTGCTGCCTTGATTGTGGGAAGATCCACATCAAGGGCGCTTTCTGCGCCATGTGCGGGAAGCGCGGCAGCGAAGCCTGCCTCAAAGGGTCATTACCCAAAGAGATTTCGCCCCGGTTCCTCGAGAACATGTCCGAGGACGGGTGGCTCTGCCCCTTTTGCCTGGTGTCACTACACCAAGATGGCTTAAGTGTCGAAGAGGAGCTCAAGCGCAGGGCCTCCCGTGATCACGATCACGCCGGCCCTCCGGTAGTGGGACCGGAGGCCCTGCTACGCGATGTCGAGGATGGGCCCACCAAAACGGCCTTGCAGGCCGTCATTGCGCTCCTGTTTGCCCAGCAGACCCAGACCCCCGCCATCCCCGTCCCAGCCCCTCTGGTCAATACCGAGGCGGTTGATCCTCGCCGAGTCACGACTTGGTTGGCAGGATTGGAGACGGCGCAGGGGCGGCAGCTGATCCTGTCGGAGATCAAGGGGCGGTACGCGTACCACATGGTGCCCGAGAACCCCCACGACGCCGCTAGCTCAATAGACCATGAGAGGAGAATCCACTTCTCTACCCTGGAGGCTTTGATGTCACTAAGTCGGCCCTGGCCCAGGGTCAGAAAGCCATGTCGGAGCTGGCAAAAAAGGCCGACACCCGGGACGTCAAGAAGGAGAGCTCCTCGAAGAGGCAGCGGAGATGAAGTTCGGCGAACCCCACTGCCCCCTTGGGCATGCCGACAGAGGGCTTGTGGGCAGACGCGATGGCGAGGTCACTACCTCGAAAGAAGGATCACTCCTGTCCCGATCTAGACCGGTTTCAGCAGGATCAGGAGGCACTCCTCCTTGCCATGCAGAGGTGCTACAAGAGCAGCCCAGCCATGCTGTCCGTCGTGAGCCGCGCTCACAAGTACGCGCTGGAAGCCCGACGCTTTCACCCGACGCTGACCGACGAGGAGGCCTTCCTCATGTGGGTGAATCGGAAGGTGGCGAGAGGCGACATCAAGGCCGACTCTGCTCTCCAGTACGTCACGTACTACCGGATGTCACGAGTGAACTGGATGAGCGCGTATCGCCGCTCGGTCAGACTGTCCATGGACAAGTTCGAGGACCGACGCACCCGCGATGCCGGGCGCACTCCGACCAAGGAGGAGATCCAGCAAGTGGTCTCACGGCGCGCCAACCTACACACCATGGCCCTGCGCTTCCAGTGGTCTACGGCTTGCCGATTCATCGACCTTCAACGGATTCGATTGGACCACATGTGGACTGTGGACGCGCAACAGGTCATGATCCTGTTTGTCGGCGGAAAGACCGACCCTACCTCTCTAGGACAGGGTCTCTTACTGCCTCGAAGCGGTCCTTTTCTAACGCCTTTTTGGAAATGGATCACTATCCATCGCCCCCCCATGGGGTCCAAGGCATTCGTGTTCCCCGACCTGTCACGACAGGCGTACAACAACTTCCTACAAGAGGAGTTGGGGGTCCCCTCCCACCGGATCCGGCATGCCGCACTCACTTGGGTGGCTTTGGTGGAAGGCGAGCAGACGGCGATGTGTGTGGGGCGTCATCGCAACCCCAGGACGACGCGAATGTACACGCCGCATCACCTCTGGCAGCCGGTTCTGCACACAGCCTCGGGCACAGCTGCCCTGCAGAAAACCGACTGAAAGACGGCCCTGTCAAAGGCCCCTTCTGGCCGCGTCACCTCGACAAGATCCTGCAGGGGTACGACTACGCCAACGGCTGGCTCGACGCCAGCAGTGGAAAACGCGTCACGAAGGCTTCCTACGAGGGGGAGATCGCTTCCACTGCTCCGCCATTTGACCACGAAGCGCTCCTGCAGGATTTCCCCGGCCTCCGCATCAACATGAAGTGGCTTCTCGACCCCGCCTTCATCAGCAGCATGCTCAGGCCGGGTTCGTTCGTTGTCGGCCCCGGCCCGCGGAACTCGCGAATGATGCCGCACGTCGATCGGCTTCTCCAGCTGGGCATCGCCGCTCCGGTCCCTAAGGCGATCTCTTCTCGCTGGTTCCACGGTGCGTTCACCGTAGACAAGCGGGCGCCGGGTCAACTCCGGTTCATCCTCAGCTGCGAGTCCGTCAATCGGGCCACGGCACATGTGCCTCTGCCGGCTTGCGACCTGCCCAGCTACGCCACCATCGTCAGCACGGTGCTGTCTCGGAGTTGGGTCGCCGAATTCGATTTTCGTTCTTTCTTCTTCCAGTTCGCCCTGCCTCCGGAGGTTAGAAAGTACTTCTGTTTCCGCGTTGAGGGCAGGCTGTTCTGGATGACCCGCCTGCCCATGGGCTACCGCGCCGCGCCTCAAGCCGCCCAGGCGGTTTCGCTGGAACTGGCGGCGGCCGCCGCCCAGGGTTTGGACGTCGAGGTCCTTGCCTGGATCGACAACGTGATATTTGTAGCGAACACGGAAGCCGACGTCGCGCAGGCCTCAGCACGTTTCAAGGCGTTGACTTCAAAGTACGGATTGACCATTGGGAGCTGGTCGAAACCCGCCACCCGGGCGGTTTTGTTGGGGCTGGAGTTCGACCTCGAGGTGAAGAGTTGGCATGTTGACCCATCATGGATAGCGAAGGCGGGCCCGGTGATGGGTCAAATCTTGGAGCTCAGCGCGGCTCCCGTCCGCATATGGTGGAAGCTGACCGGGTCCCTGCTTTGGCGGCGCCATGTCATGGGGTTCCCTCTCCACGGAGTATTACCCCTCTTGCAGTGGATGTCTGCGCTGGCGTCTGGCCGTTCGTCTTCCGACAGCGCGTTTTGGGACACCGTCGCATCTTGCCCGACCGCGGTCAAGAGCTGCCTCCTCGCCCAGTGCATCGACATGCGAGCTAACGCCTGGCGGCAGTGGTCTCAGCCGGCGTTCATGAGTTCGATCGACGTCGTCTCCGATGCTAGTATGTCGGCCTGGGCGTACGTAATCGGCGATTTTCATGCTCATGGCCGCTTCCCTCCGGAGTTGGCCCCCGCAGACATCTTCATGAAGGAGCTCTACGCTGTGGTTCGGGCCGTACAACATGCGGTCCGCGGTCGGGCGAAAGTGGATATCAACCTCCTATGTGACAACAAGGCTGTCATCGGATGCGTACGCCGGGGCTACACCCTTCGCCACGACGCCATGCAGTTGCTGACTCTGATCAACCAGAGCTTGGCCGCGTCTACGAGCCGGCCGAACATCAGCTATGTTCAGTCGCTACAGAACATTGCGGATCAGTACACAAGACTGGTTCGCCCGCAATAGCGTCCAACATCAGCCATCAGCTTCGTCGAGTCTTTGTCAAGCAGGTTGATCCATCCTCCGTGTGGCATGCAGCTTACCCTCCAAGTTAGGGCCGCCTGTGGTTTTTTTTGAGTCCACCAGGTGCGAACAGTCGCTTGCGGTGGTTCGGTGTTTTTCCCGTGCCAGGTCCCATCAAGTGCACACAGTCGCTTGCGGGGCGGAAAAGGGGGGGGGGGTCTGAATAGGGGCCGCTCGTGCTCCGGTGCCTATTCTTTTATGCGACAACCAATTTCTGCTTCCCTGGAGACAGTATTTGTTACAGCTAAAAAGAACGTTGGCAGCGGTTTAACCAAATCACATACAGGTTAAATCGCACAAACAAAATTTACTTAAATCTGGCTTTGGTGCCGTGACGTAAGCTTTCAACAAGTAAGAAAACTGGAGGAGGATCCGCTCGATTCTTACTCAGCGACGTCTTGATGGCTCGTTTTCCACCAGAAAGTCCAGAGAGTCCATGGCAACGAAAGAAATCTCAAAGTTCCGTCACTAAAAGGCATGCGAAGACGCTGAAAGTAAACCATGTGAATGGCGCTAAAATCATCACGAGCCACCGCATCACACCAAACCACCCCACGCGCAGAAACGACGCCGACACTTTCCTCGCTGCCCTCTTCTCCGACCATCCGCTTGACCAAGCTTAGAACCCTTGGAGTCCTTGAAATCGTTGAAATCACTGGTGGGTGAAGCGTCCGTCGGTAGAAGAAGATCGCGGCCGAAGCTCTGAAGGGTTCCGGAAAACGACTCCCGCAAAACGCCATGGCTGGGCTCCGTCGCACCCCGTTCGGGTCGGTGAGCAGGAAATTGCCAGAATGAATGCGTCGCTCGCGGCTTCGTTTCCTGCAGTTCCTTCCGTGACAGCTTGGAAGCGTTACGAACAAGAGACATCCGCCTCGCTATCACACATCGGCATATTGCTTCGAGTGGCATGTGGCTTCCCAACGGGAACGCCGTCCCTTATGTTCGTAGTCTGTCGTACTGCTCGAAAAGTGTCCTGCATCGACTCTGGCGGTTTGAACGCTTCGGACAGTTCTCTTTGGCGTGGCAGCAAAGTTATCCTCCAGAAAAGAAACAAACAAAGAAAGCTCGCGCGAGGCGGTGCGCCGCCAGCCACCTCGCGGAGAAAGACGCGGGCTTCATTCTTTTGTATAATCCATAGATGGCCGTTATATAACGTTATATAACGTTATATAACGTTATTCCCGGAGTTATTTGTTACCCCCCCCCTTAATCCAGAAAAACCGTTATTGACCGTTATAAAACCGTTATTTGCCATTTTTGGTCGAAAAATAACGTTATTTGACCGTTATAACGTTATATAACGTTATATAACGTTATAATAACGGTATAATAACGTTATATAACGTTATAATAACGTTATATAACGTTATAATAACGTTATATAACGTTATATAACGTTATATAACGGTTTTTTACCAATCCATGGGAGGTCACACTGTCCTCCAGATTTTGGTCATTTTTGGCCATTTTTGCCACATTTTCCAGATTTTGGCCAATTTTGGTTATTTTTGCCAATTTTTCCAGATTTTGGTCAATGTTGACCAGTTTTGCCGTGTTTTCCAGATTTTGGCCCATTTTGGCCGTTTTTACCGATTTGGCCAGGATTGGCCATTTTTGCCATGTTTTTCAAAAATTTGGCTATTTTTGCCGATTTTTCCAGGTTTTGGTCATTTTTGGCCAGTTTTGCCATGTTTTCCAGACTTTGCCCATTTTGGCCGTTTTTGCCGATTTTTCCAGGGTTTTGGTCATTTATGCCCTGCCCCTCACCAGAGCTATTCTTGTCTGAGTTTCTTAAACCCGCACAAGCTCGAACAGGCAGTCCGTGCGCGGAAAAAAAAAAAGGTCGAAAGACACCAATCTGTACACCCATTCGGGATCGTCGGAAACACAAAAACACGTGTACCGCCCCACCCGCTTCGATTTCAGCCACACTAGTCTTTCCAAAGGGAATATCGACTATGCCTGCGAAAAGCTCCCCGAAGGTCCAGCCGAAGCCGAAGGTTCAACCTAAAGCTCAGCCGAAAGCTCAGCCGAAGACCCCAGGTACACAGCGCAAACGGCCTCGCGCCGAAAGTACGGATAGCAACAGCAGCAGCAGCAGCGCCTCGGTTGCAAAGGCGCGACGCGGAAGGAAGAAGGTGGCGGAAACGCTGCGCGTCGAGGCCTTGTCCCGCGACCTGGCATTGACTGGCCCCAGCGTTCTCCCTGTCACGAAACCACCAAGTAAGAGCCCGGAACAACGATTCATCGACCGGATCAAGAAAACCGACCCCGGGCTGGCTGGGTTCTACGGGAAGCGCCAGCTGTGACTGCTCGACTTTGCATGTCTCGTGCTCATCATGCACCCATATTTGGTACTGGGACCTTGTCTGACTGGCATAGTACGCAACGGTCTGCCGAGTGGACAAGCTTGGACAAGTTGGACTCCAGTGGCCGGATCATGCTGGTGACATCTGCTGCCTCACGAAGGACACTGCAAACGACCGTTACGGGCCACCGACTGAGGGACACGCGCCGGAAACCCAAAACTGCAGACATCCACATCCCAAGAACAACATCGCACAGTGAAAGAGTCATGTGAATCCGGAAGGATCGCGTTTGTCGCGCTTGGGTGGAAGTCCGCAAGAAAATAAGTAAAAGAGAAAAAGCTCTGGGGAGGGGCTATACGGACCCCTGAGGACCGGTTACTACGAATTCTTTTCGGACCAGGGTTTGTTTCCGAACAGTTTTTGTGACCGGGATCCAAAAATCGGCAAAAGTCTGGAAAAATTGGCAAAAATGGCCGAAATTGACCAAAATCTGGAAAATCGGGAAATCTGGAAAAATCGGAAAAAATGGCCGAAATTGACTGATCTGGATAAATCGGCCAGAGTGGCCAAAATCTCAAAATTGTCCAAAATCTTGAAAAATCGGCAAAAATGGCCGAAATCTGGAAAAATCGGCAAAGATTGCCGAAATCTGGAAAAAATCGGCAAAATGGCCAAAACCTGAAAAAATCGGCAAAAGTCTGGAAAAATTGGCTAAGATTGACCAAAATCTGGCAAAAATGGCCAAAATCGGAAAAAATGGCCGAAATGGACCAAAATGAGGAAAAAATGACAAAAATCTGGAAACATGGCCAAAATCGGAAAAATTCTAAAAACCGTTATTTGCGTTATTTTTTCCGTTATTTTGCGTTTTCGACCGTTATATAACGTTATATAACGTTATATAACGTTATCACCGTTATAACGTTATATAACGTTATATAACGTTATCAACCGGCCATCTATGATAATCACCTGCTTTGTAGCAGGGGACTTTAGCTCTTTGTCTGACCGAGCAAAAAAGCCGGTTTCAGCCAAACCCCCGGCTTTGGGGCTCTGCGGTGCCTGTGGGTGTCTGAGTGCCTGGAACCGTCGCCCCGCGCACGCAAACAAGGGAACGGAGGGAGGTGGTGAGATATAGGCTTGCGGTGGTGGTGTGCACGTCTATCAAACCACGGAGATGGTAGTGGAAAGCTTCGAATTGCAGCGACACACCGTGACGCGCCATGTAACTGCAGTACTGTACAGTACAGGGGCCACTTGATATCATAAGTTATAGTTTTTTTTTTTTTTTTTGAAAAACCGAAACCGGAAAAACCCGGTTTCTGAAACCGGGAAACCGGGTTTCCAAAGTCCCCTGCTTTGTAGGAAATGCTTGAAGAGACTGCCGGTTGCGAAAGATCGAAGGAGGTACATGTGCTGTAGCCCACACGAAACACAGGTAAATCTGGGTTTAGTGGCGGGCGCAAGCAGTCAAAAAAAAAAAAAAAAAAAGAACCCTTCAATGTATTGTGCAGACTGAAAAGACGTAGGCAAGCGTGTTTTGGTGGTTGATGAATTCCTTTCCTGAAACTGACACAGGGTAAATACAATGGGAAAACGATCAACCGGCACGCACAAACAAAACGAAGCGCCTGTCTTTTCCGTACTAACATTCTTGCGGGTTGCCCTTCAATGTATCGTGCAGGCTAAAAAGACGTAGGCAGCGTGTTTTGGTGTTTGATCAGAGTTCCTTACCTGAAAATGACACAGGGAAAACGGCACGCAAAAAGGAAGTGCACGAAAGTAGCGTTTCCAAACCACCTTAGGTTTTGACGGTCGGCCCCTTAGTGGTAACACACTGTCACAGTTGAATGCGAGAGTTAAGACTGTATCCCACGAGGAATGCACCCTGCTCTTTTCTGCTTCGGTACTGTTCGTGATCATTTCTTTTCCTTGGTCGGGGCTGCGATGCCCCTTCCCCCGACCCGTTGCCACACGGATGTGCGACCATCGCCAGCTCCCCCCCCCCTCGCCAGACTCACACCGCAGTCCTGTCTGCAGACACTCAGGTTCCACGCTGATGATGGTCCGCCTTATGTGTCCGTGGCTTAAAGGACCGAAACACGGCGCAGACGGGACCAGTGCGGTGTTGAGCACATACCCATTCCAAGCACGTTCTTGCAATCCCCCCATTCCAGTAGGGTACTTCGCGTAACGCGACTTGCTGCCCTCAGCACGCAGGATTACTTCCTCGCACTCTTTTCCTTTTGGTATTTCAACCATTGGTGCTGCACACGGCAACCCCATGTCCACTGTGCTCTGCGGAGTTTACTTCGCAGATTGCCACCGTAAAAAGAAGACAAGTCAGTGCTGCCTAGCGAGTCGCAGTCACAATCAGGGCGAGTGCCCTGAGTTTTTTAACTGATTGCTCAGACACGGTTGTAGGGGCCTTCTCCCCGTGACGGATTCGCCTGTGCTCTAGTAGCACGGGTGGTCCTGGCTGTGACGAGCTACGAACAGCCGCCTGACAAACCAGACTCACACCGCAGTCCTGTCTGCAGACACTCAGGTTCCGCGCTGATGATGGTCCGCCTTATGTGTCCGTGGCTTAAAGGACCGAAACACGGCGCAGACGGGACCAGCTCGGTGTTGACCACATATCCATTCCAAGCACGTTCTTGCAACCCCCCCCCCTCGCCCCTCCCTGGGATGCGTTCTTTTTTCTTTTTGTATAAGCACCTGCTTTGTAGGAAATACTTGAGGAGGCTGCCAGCTGCAAAAGATCAAAGGAGGTAAAAGGTGCTGTAGCCCACACGAAACACAGGTGAATCTGGGTTTAGTGGCGGGCGTAAGCGTTCAACAAAAAAGACCCATTTTGTAGTTGTATTGTTTCTCCCCCTCTAGCCTCCTTCGAAGTAAGCACAAGGCAGCCCCTCGAGTATTTTTGGCTGTTATCTTCCGTTTCGGGGGCCCCTTTCCTTCGCCTCTCTTTTCGGAAGAGAAGAAGAGTACCGCAGAGGGGAGGGCGTTCCCCCCCTCTCAATCTCCTCGAATATCCATGTTTTCTTGCAATATTAAGGCGGTCCGCATCTGCCCCCCGGAGCTGCACAGAATCGTCTGGTGCCATCTATCACGACATGCCCACCTGTGAAGACTGCAGGTGGGTAGCGTCACCTCCCCGATACGAGCTGATTGCGGATGGATGCGGAAAGTGCTTCCAGGTAACGCGCAATCGGGGGTTTGAAACATGATGATTAATATCAAAAGCTCGCACCCACGCGGCATTGACTGTGGCTGGTCTTTGCAAGGGCTGCCTTGATGTTACTTTGATCAAACTCACACGAAGCTGAAACTACCTGTGAAGACTGCAGTAGACGGACCTCCCCGGACAGCTGCCGTAAAATGCAACGACGCGAACGCAGCGGTACCAGAGAAGACGCGCGATGAATCTTCAACGTCGGCAACGTCGACGACGGGTCGAAGTCGGGGTAAAACCAGCGAAACTGGAAGGAAGCGTTTTTGGGTTAGAATGCAAACAATCTGTGACGATAGTCTGCATCTGGTCACTTTTCGTGACCACCTACCGTGTCATGTTTCCGGCGCTTGTTATCGTCCGGCTGTTGCTGGAGCACCCGGCGGTGGTGATGGAAGCGACCGCAGGGATCCGAGTAGGTCAAGTCTCAAACATATCTCGTGAAGGAGCGTGGTTGGAGATCTCCAACTCTTACCGCCCACCGAAGTGGCGGCTTCGTTGTGTTAAACGGTCTGACCTCTGACTGCAGCATCAAGCCAAGTGCATCCGTTCCTCCAAAGTGTTCCCGTTCATGGAAGGAAGCGTTTTTGGGTAAGAATGCAAACAATCTGTGACGGTAGTCTGGTCACTTTTCGTGTCCACCTCTTCGAGCGTACCGTGTCATGTTTCCGGCGCTTGTTATCTTCCGGCTGTTGCTGGAGCACCCGGCGGTGGTGATGGAGACGACCGCAGGGATCCGAGTAGGTCAAGTCTCAAACATATCTCGTGAAGGAGCGTGGTTGGAGATCTCCAACTCATACCGCCCACCGAAGTGGCGGCTTCGTTGTGTTAAACGGTCTGACCTCTGACTGCAGCATCAAGCCATCGGTGTTCCGGAAGTGCATCCATTCCTCCAAAGTGTTCCCGTTCAAGTTCGCCCTTGACTTATTAAGACAGTCATCGTGCACCGTCAGCCGGGGCGGCAGAAAAGGAAGGCCGGCTTCGGCCGTGCAAGAAGCATTGTTGTTTGCGTGTCTTCATTTTTCCCTTGCGTTTTTTTTGGCGCGTGCAATGGGTGAAGAAAACTGATCCGCTCGAACAGCAAAATTGTACGGCGGGCTCCATTGGCTAGCCTCCATTGCACGGGGGGGGGGGGACCTTTTTGTGTCCAACAAAAGCAGTTTGTCAAGAACAAAAACCGGTCGATGGCAGCGTGCTATCCTCACCCCCGTTAGAGTTAGTGTGCACAAACAAAAAACACGCAGTCTTCCATCCCCGAGGTTTTAGGCCCGCAAACGAGCCAGGTGTGCCGCCCAAGCACGTCCACACCTTCTTCCCGGTTCAGACGACTTCACCCGGTTTTCTGGAACTGGTGGAATCGCACCTACTTTGTAGAAGACGCTCGAGGAGGCTGCCAGTTGCAAAATGTCAAAGCTCTTTTGCCAGAAGACGTCCGCATCTCAGAGGAAGCGCGCTGCAGCCGCACACAAACCGCAGGAAAATCCGGGGTTGATGCCGGGCGTAAGCGTTCAACCAACTGGACCCATTTGTAGTGATCTTTTGATACATGATGCGTATTCACGTACCAACTACCGGATAGGTACTACGGCTCTGTAATACGTGATACGTTCGTGTATCCAACACGTATCATGTATCTTATTACAAAAGTGTACTTGGTGTCGGTCACAAACAGTCCCGGACATGGCTAGCCAAAACCCATAACGAAAGCGTGCACCAAATATACAACTCGTAACCACATAGCCCTTTCTTGCTCTCAGAGAACCCATTCATCAACGGTCACACGGAGACCCTAAACCCCGGAATTTTAAGCGAACTTGAACCCTAAAAGCCGAGAGATCACGATTGTCCAGCCGGCCTGTGGTACTACTGTAATGATACGAGAAGACAAAATACGGTGGCTGATACGCGTAGCGGGCACGCTTCACCAGTATCATGTTCGGAAGTCCCAACCCCCCCTCCACACATAAAGTCGCAGTCACAATCAGGGCGAGTGCCCTGAGTTTTTTAACTGATTGCTCAGACACGGTTGTAGGGGCCTTCTCCCCGTGACGGATTCGCCTGTGCTCTAGTAGCACGGGTGGTCCTGGCTGTGACGAGCTACGAACAGCCGCCGGACAAACCAGACTCACACCGCTGTCCTGTCTGCAGACACTCAGGTTCCGCGCTGATGATGGTCCGCCTTAAGTGTCCGTGGCTTAAAGGACCGAAACACGGCGCAGACGGGACCAGTGCGGTGTTGAGCACGTACCCATTCCAAGCACGTTCTTGCAACACCCCCCCTCCACACATAAAACCTTTATCGCGGGTCCAGGAATGGAAACGGTATTACTCGCACGATCCTTTCGGGCCCCTGTTCTTGTTCACCCGCCCCTCCCCGCGATGCAGCCGGGCGTGCGACTCTTGCTTTTTGCCTCACGGCTCTTCGACGGCGCAGACTCGACTCTCTCCCCCGATTCTATTTCATTCTTTCTATTCTCTCCGTTGTGTTATGGTAAAAGAAGATGAGAAAGCAAAGTGACAGCACCAGCTCGGACTCTTGCTCCCACCCCTCATCCGTGAATCTCCGAGGATAAAAAACTGGAAACGAAGAACAAAGTGACCCACTCGCACTATCTCTCTCTCTCTTTTCTTGAACGAAAGTTGGAACTCGACCTCGAAAACAAGGTTTCGCAACGGAACGACACATCACCCGAAACGAGCGGAACCCTCTCACTTTTCTCAACCCCCTCCATACCCAAGCCTCTACGGTCAACCGGAGACTTTAAAATACCGACCTTCTAATCCACAAAATAACGCTATAAAAGCTCGTAGCACGCGACCCCTGCAAACCCGTCTGCAGACGGCTCATCAAATTGGTGGCAATCTACGCGGGGAAGGTGCCTTTTGGGCCCGGTTGGATAACAATGGTAACTCCATTGCTAATACATGTCCGAAGAATCCAACTCGATTCAACCCCGTGGCCTTAAAACCGCGGGGTCGAGGTGGATACAATTGACCGAGATAAGAACCAACGCTAGCAATAGCAGCGGTGTGTGGATGAAACAGGTCAATCGAGAATTGAGAAGCTCTCGCGGCCATATAAAACCCTGAAATTAGGGGGGGGGAGAAGCAAAAACCCGTACACCGCAAGATTCGTTGACCGACTCCCTGAGCCAAATCCTGGACGTGGTTTCAGGTGGCCAATTAGCAATTGATCATGATCAGAAGGTCCTACTTGTGGCTAACAAGAAAACCCCGCCGGGACCGAAGAAAATGCAGCCCCGAACGCCGATGACGACCAGCACGTCGTCCGCGGTGCAGGCGCGAAGCTTCGTGTTCGAGACGCTGCAGGCCAAGGTGATCAGCAGGGTGTTGTCGCTGCTGCTTTGGAGCAAGGACGCGACGTGCCAGGTGTTCGTGGCGTCGACCGGGCTGCGCGTGTCGATGACGGACAAGTCGAAGAGCGTGCACGGCACGGCGTTTTTCCGGAGCGAGCTGTTCACAACAAAGCAGATCGGACGCGGCGGGTCAACAAACGGCATCGTGGCCACGGATGTAGTGCATTTTCAAGCGCCATTTCCTGCCGGAACACAAAATATCACCCCCGAAGAACAGACACCCTGCATGTAGGTTCGTCAAGCCTCGCAGATTCCCTCGGAAATCTGCGACGAGCGCTTGAGGCCATATAAAACTTTGAAAATAGGGGGGAAGAAGCAAAAAAGAAAACCCCGCCGGTACCGAAGAAAATGCAGCCCCGAACGCCGATGACGACCAGCACGTCGTCCGCGGTGCAGGCGCGAAGCTTCGTGTTCGAGACGCTGCAGGCCAAGGTGATCAGCAGGGTGTTGTCGCTGCTGCTTTGGAGCAAGGACGCGACGTGCCAGGTGTTCGTGGCGTCGACCGGGCTGCGCGTGTCGATGACGGACAAGTCGAAGAGCGTGCACGGCACGGCGTTGATCCGGAGCGAGCTGTTCACAACGAAGCAGATCGGACGCGGCGGGTCAACAAACGGCATCAACTTCGCGGTGAATCTCGGCCACCTCCTAACCGCCTTGGGAATGCTGGGGCCCGGCCCGCAGATGAGTCCGCTGGCGTTGAAGTACCCCGGGACAGACGGCAGTTTGGTCGTCGAAATGGTGGACGGGGACCACTCAACGAGCTGCGCGTTGGCTGCCCGCGTATGGGACGGGGAAACCGTGGACTTCGCGTTTTCGAAGTACGACGTCGTGTTGAAAGCGACGGTGAAGGCCGAGTTCCTGAAGGACGTCGTCGCCGACGTGGAGCAGATGGGCGCGGAGAGCGTCGACCTCTCCTTCGACCGCGAGAAGCAGTCCCTCACCTTCTCGGGGGGCACCACCTCCGCAGGGACCGTCTCCATAGAGGCGTTCGCCCACATGTCCAACCACCTGCTCACCAGCATCGACGTCACCCGCACCGGGAGCACGACCCTCTCACTCACCGCCATCTCGCACACCATCAAAACCGACTACTTCAAAGAAGCCTCGTCAAAAGGTCCTTCCTCTGCAGACTTCGTATGCACCCCGCACGTTCTTGCACCCCGAAATAAGTAGTTGAGTTGCAGCTCTTGACAAAACCGACAGAACAAAGAAGGAGTTCTCATCATTCGCTTTTCCTCACGAAGAGGGGACGGCCCTGCTATAGGTTATGTAAGGTTCTCCGACTTCCGCGATCGTGGTTAGCACAAACTCAAGAGGTCTAGTCTACTATTCCCTGCACGCCTTCAAGACAAAAACTGGTCCCGGAGCACAACCCATGAATAAACATCCACCCTGGCCGAAGTCAGTGCTTTGGAGCACCTTCGATCGGCCGGGTTTCTCAGGTCCCCCCTCCAAGAATTGTTGAACAGACCGCGAGCACTGTCAGATTGCCAGCACCAAACCATCACCCACTACAATAATCCACCGAGTTTGAAGCAACAACGTATCGCGGAGTCCTGCGTACGAACGGCAGAGCATGCTTGCCACTTGTGCGCATTTGCCCCTCACGCGCAGATTACGATGAGGGTCAACGCGGCCGGTCTGGTGTGCCTGTTGTACCATATCAAGAGCCACGACATGGCGACAACGTGCGGCGTCGAGTGCACGATCCTGCCGCTCTTCCGGCCGGACAAAGACGGCCGAGATCCCCTTGAAGACACGCCGCTGCCCGTCACTCCGCCGCAGACGGCGTTTGGGTAGCCGTACGACAGCTGGCAGCGGCGAGTCTTTTAACCCGCCTAGCAGGCTAGTAGCCAGCTGCATCCTCGAAGCCGCCTCAGCTCGCTCGGTTACTCAACCGAGCTAAACCCTCACGCAACGGGCTTCCCGGTGTATTCTGGCCGGTGGTTGCTAGCGTGGCTCGAAAAGTCTGTCTTGCACCGACCTGCGACTCCCTGCGGAGTGTCCCAGCTTTTGTCCAAGCTGCGTCGCGGGGCATCACGTGGACTCCAGGATCTACGACCTGCGCCGTTCTACTGAAGTATCTTTACTTACAGTGTTTCAACCAAGAGTGTTGCTTGACTCGTCGGTGACCATGCTCAGGCGAAGAAAAGACCGACGTACCGCCTTCTTCTTGTTTAGTGGCTTCGAAACATTTACGATACTGATCGTTCTCAGCACGTGAGCGGCCGACCGCTGCCGCCACCCATTATCTCATCGACCGCTAGCAGGCTGCGGGCCTTCACCTGGCTGCCTCTCTCTTTCTCTCTCGCTTACCGCGCTACTGTCGCGAACAAGCAAGACCCAAGCTTTTCCTCTTGTTTCAAGGTGGCACGCGTTGATTGCGCAGGTGGAGAAATCCCGAGCCGGGTGGAGGCTGGCAAGCAAAAGCGTCTGCAGTCGACTTCGAACGAGTGCGGCGGGCGGCCGGTCATCCGCAGAACCGCGTCGGAAAAAAAAAACAGTGAAATTCGCCCATCCTGGAACCGGTGTGTACACTGCACTGCTCCGGAGCGCACACCTTCATTGACTCCTAGGGCAACAACCAGGATCACACTGGTAGGTGAGCATCGACACCTCCCGAAAGTGAGCCAAGAGCGAAGGACGTATCTGCGGCTGCTGCGGCAGTTGCCCGGTGGTAACCCCACACGCAGAACGCGGGGAAGGGGAACGTGTTTTCCCAACTACATTGCAGCCCCTCCCCGACCGTAGCATCCGAGGAAGGTGCAAACATGGAGGGTGCTACGGTAGCCGTGCACGGGTCTTGGGCGCGTGCCTCGTGCAAGGCGGGTGCTTTGTGATCCGCCGCGAAATTCTCTCCTGGTGCAGTCCGGAGAGACCGGCGTCGAGTTTCGGCTCACAGCCGGTTCCTCGGGCGGCAACCTGAAGGGAGAGAGAGCGCAGACGCAATCCATCTTCAAAAGGACCACACACGCACGCCTTCGTTGACTCCAGCTTCTGAAGCTGGACCTCACCGTGTACTAGTGAACCGTGATCCGCGGAAAAATTGCGTGGCGGGCCCTAGTAGAACTGCGCGCCGGTTATTTCGATTCGCAGTTTATTTGTATAAGCACCTGTATCTTGTAGGAAATGCTTGAGGAGACTGCCAGTTGCGAAAGATCAAAGGTGTGTATAGCGAGGTACTCATCGGCATGCCGTGACCCCCCACTATTGCAACAATATTCCTGGATTAAAGGAGGTACATGCGCTGTAGCCCACACGAAACACAGGTAAATCTGGGTTTAGTGGAAGGCGAAAGCGTTCAACAAAAAACCTTAACTCTAAAAAAGACCCACTTTGTAGTTGTCTTGTTTTCTCCTCCTCTAGCCTTCTTCGAAATGAGCACAAGGCAGTAGGGGGTAGACCACGGTCGCGGCGTTGCATGCGGACGGTATGCGGAGCGTGGGAGGCAGCGACTGCATGTCGGACGAGGGGGACGACGAGACTTCGTCGGCTGACGGGGAGCTCGCCCCGCTGACGTTTCGCTTCGGGAGAACGCGGGGCCACAAGGCCTTGAAACTGGCCGAGTCCCTCGGGGGGCGCGCGTACGGATCTTTCGTGTGGGCGGCTGCGCCTGTCCTCGCGTGCTACGTGTGGGCGCACCTCCCGGACATCGCTGCCGAGGTGCTGGCCGGCAGGGACCCCTCGCCGCCTTGCGCGCGTGTGGCCACAGCTCGCTGCGCGTCGAAAAAGCGACGGATCACCGAGGAACCCAGCAAGAGTCACACACCGCCGAAGGACCGGCAACCTGTGCCGGGCCCCATCAGCGTTGTGGAACTTGGATGCGGCGTGGGGCTGGTCGGGTTGACGGCATCTTTGCGGTTGCAAGAGATGACCGCTTTGTGTCCGTCTTCTTCTGTATTGCTGACCGATCGAGGCGACGAGCTTGACTGGTTGCGGTCTTGCTCGTGGGCGTTGTCTGAGAACGAGGCGGATCTCAGCCAGAGTGACACATCCTGCGCGGTGCTCGACTGGGGAAACCGGGGCCACGTCGACGAGATTTTTGCCCGCAACGGGGGGCCGGTAGATGTCGTCCTCGCTTCGGACTGTCTTTACGACGAGAGCGTGTTCGACGCGTTTCTGTTCACGCTGAGCCTGCTGCTGGCGGGGAAGCCCGGCTGCTTCGCCCTCGTGTCGTACCAGCAGCGCGACGGCAACCAGTCGCTCGATTTCTTTTTCGAGAAGTGGCGGCTGACGGCCCGCGCGCTGCCGGTCGATCCAGAGCGTCTTGTCGCTTCGGTCATGAGCAGCGGCAAAGCCCCGCCGGACATGGATAGCGTGGTCCTGTGGAGAATTTCTCGAGAATAGCTCTGAAAGCGCACGGGCCCGAAGCAGTCGAGCAGCACCTGCAGGGGCTGCGAAAGGCCTTCGTCCTGGACGGACAAGGTTTGATCCCAAGCGAAGGCGCCTTCGAAATTGACCTTTGCCTCGTTTTCGAGAAGGCTGGCGTGAACACGTCCGACTTGGGCAACTGTGAGATTTTTGCGCCCCAACGGTGGAGTTCTGCAGATCTCGTCCTCACTTCGGTCTTTACGACGGGAGAGCGTTCGACGCTTTGTTTTCACGCCTCGCCTGGCCCGGCTGCGCCTTCATACCAGCAGCGCGATGGCAATCAGTCACTCATGTGTTCTTTGAGAATTGCGATTGACAGCCCCTGCGCTGCCGGTCGATCTATAGAGTCATGAGCAGCGGAAAAGCACCGCCACATGGATAGCGTGGTCTGTGGCGAATTTCTTGAGACTAGCTCTGAGAGCGCACGTGCGCGAAGCAGTCGCAGCAACTGCAGGAGCCGCTCAAGGCCTTTGTTGTCGACGAACACTGTTTGGCCTCTTCGAAGTCGACTTGGGCAAATTGCTCCTCGTTTCCTTCCGATGAGAAAGCCGGCGATCTTCACTCCCTCCTTGCGAAACGGAGAGCTTAAAAGCTTGAACATTTGCTCGCGGATCACATCCGAGAACGGGGCAGATCTCAGCTCGTGGGGCAGTTGCGAGATTCCTGCCCCCAACGGCGGGATTGACAGATCTCGTCCTCACTTCGGTCTGTACGGCGAGAAAGCGTTCGACGCTTCTTTTTTATGCTGCGCCTGCTGCCTTGCCTTCGTGTCGTAGCGCGATGGCAACCAGTCACTCGATGTTCGCTGAGGAATGGCAGTTGACAGCCCGTGCGCTGCCGGTCGATCCAGAGTGTCTCGTCTATTCGGTCATGAGCACACCGCGCCGGACGTGGATAGCGTGGTCCTGTGGCGAATTTCTCGAGATCAGCTCCGAGAGCACACGTGCTCGAAACAATCGCAGCAACGGCAGGGGCCGCGAAAGGACTTCGTTTTCGACAGACAAGGTTCGAACGCAAGCCAAGACCTCTTCGAAATAGACTTTGGGCAAATTACTCCTCCTTTTGTTCCGATGAGAAGGCTGGCGATGTTCACTCGTGTCGTAGCAGCATCACGGCAATCAGTCACTCGATGTGTTCGCTAAGAAATGGGTCACCGGCTGGGTCGCCGGTCCTGGATAACCGTGGGGCGGAGTTTCAAGGCGGCTGTTCCAGCGCAGGCGTCCTTTTGAGCTCTCGCGCTGGCAACTTCGCCCGCCATCACGAGGCTGTGGCCTCTTTTGCCGGCTCGCGACGAAGGTGTTCTCCGGGCATGGCCAGTCTGCTCGCCACCTTGCACCGTTCAACGCTGTTGACCGTCCGGTAGCTGTCACTGACGTAGACGGGAGAGGGAACCGCAACCTGCTAAAGGTTTTACGTTTGTCACGTGCAGCAAAGCTGCGTGCAAACAGCGAACGTACCCCAGACCAGAGCTTCCGAGTGTACGCTTGAAGCTGCCCAAGGCAGCTCCGAAGGTCCGTTTGGGTCGTTCACTTTTCGCGATGATGGGTCAACGCGCTCGCACTTATCAACATATACTTGCCCATTCCTTGAAGATCCACCGTGCGAGGCATTTCGACGGTATTCGACGCTGAAACCGACTCTAGAAAACGCGTGCTGTTGTTTCGATGAGCAACGTCGTGAAAATCTCGTAGCCTCTCTTGCGTGCGTCGCCGCCGCAAGAGTAAGGCCCCGGCGGGGCAAGAACGGAGTGACCCCAGCAGCCCCAGAAACGAGCCGTAGCCCCAACTCGATACCGCGTCTTGCCACACAGGCCCAATCAAGCGAAGGAACGTTCAGATAACCTGGGTCATTACAACCAGGCACGAAGAGGGGAACCCCGCGCCTCGCCCCCCAACAAAAAGCAAGAATCCTTCGCCTTTTCTCACTACAGGAGGGCGCGTGTTACGGTTTCCGACACCCGCAATCATAGGGGAAGACAAACTCAACAGGTCTTGTTGTGCGACTATCCAACAAAAACTCCGAACCTCTAAACCGCAACAAATGCTAAAAAAAACAGGGAGAACCCTCTAAAAAGAAATGAAGCCCAAAATGCCACAAACAGTGCTCGTTGCATCCGCCCTATCGGTGCTGATTTGCACCCAAGGGGCGCAAGCAGCGGTGATGTTGTACGTCGACGGTTGATCGGCGAATTCGTCAGACAGCAACGCGGGGACCACGTGGGATAAACCGCTCGCATCTGTGGCCCGCGTCTCGCCCCCCAACAAAAAGCAAGAATCCTTCGCCTTTTCTCACTAAAGGAGGGCGCGTTACGGTTTCCGACTCCCGCAATCATGGGGGAACACAAACTCAACAGGTCTGGTTGTGAGACTATCCAACAAAAGCACCGAACCTCTAAACCGCAACAAATGCTAAAAAAAAAAAAAAAAAAACAGGGAGAACCCTCAGAAAAGAAATGAAGCCCAAAATGCCACAAACAGTGCTCGTTGCATCCGCCCTATCGGTGCTGATGTGCACCCAAGGGGCGCAGGCAGCGGTGATGTTGTACGTCGACGGTTGCTCGGCGAATTCGTCAGACAGCAACGCGGGGACCACGTGGGATAAACCGCTCGCATCTGTGGCCCGCGCCGTCGGTGAAGCCGCAGTATGCACCCCTGCGTCGTGCGGAACGACGACAACCGTTTCGGTTGCGCTGGACTGCGAATACGCGCCGTTCGGTGTCGACCATGACCCGTCAAGCTGCTGCCCTGCGTCCCCGCACCAGCTGGACATCGTCACCTCCCGGAATCCCCACCGGCCGCCGAAGACGGACCGGGCCGTCATCACCGGCGCGGCGAGGCTGGTTCTCAGCTTGTCCGCCGACGGATTGTACAGGGGAGACCTTCCGAGCCGATCGGCCGACCTGTGGGGGCTTTGGGCGGAGGACGGCGCGGGGTTCTCGCGGGTGGCGCTGGCGGCGCTGCCGGTGATGACGTACACCGGCGCCGGCGCGGGGTCGGCCGGCGCGTATTTCGACGTGCCCGAGGCGCAGTTCGGCGGATTGCCACGCGGAGCCGCGCTGGGGTATGCGTTCGCGAAGGTGTACCAGTCGTGGACCTCCTCCCTCAATCGGGTGCGCGGCGTGCAAGAGATCCCGGCGAACGGCACCCGGCGCCTGCTTTTGGAGGGCAACGCGACCATGTCCAACTCGCCGGCGACCGGCAGCCGCATCGTGTTGGTGAACGTCGCGAACAGCACCGTGCTCCCGCCCGAGTCGTTCTACTACACGAGGACCGGCAACAGCACGTCCAGGGGAGTCTCCGTTGTGTACCGGCCCGCAGCCGGCGGCGCGTCGCCTGCGACCGTGTTTCTTCGGGTTCCGGTGGCATCGACCGCGGTCGCCTTCGGGAACACGAGCCACGTGTCGATGCGCGGGAGTTTTCTGGTGGGGCTCAGCCAGTCGCAGCTGTCCGGGACGTGCCTGGGCGGCTGCGGGCAGAGCGGGGCTGCGCTGGGGGTGGCGACGCTCGAAATCAGGGAGAACTCGTCGGCGGTCGAGCTCGACGGGCTCGCCGTCGCGCACACCGGGGACTACGCGGTGATGGTGCGGCCGCAGGTGCAGAACGTGGTGATCCGGTCCGTGCGGGCGTACGACCTTGGAGCTGGAGGCATCGTCATCGGCCCGCCAGGCACCGCGGCGGTGGCTAGAGGCGTTTTGGTGACGAACACGTCGGTCCGTGACGGCGGGCACACGACCGAAGCGGGAGCGGGGATCCTCCTCCAGCAAGCCGCGAACTGCACGCTGGAACACAACGAGATCGGGGACATGTTCTACACGGGGATCTCCACCGGGTGGGACTGGAACTACGGCCCGACGCCGAATGCCGACGTGATCGTGCGGAAGAATTACATCCACGACATAGGGCGGGGCGTCCTGAGCGACATGGGGTGCATTTACAATTTGGGGTTATCCCCCCGGACTGTGTTCGAGGAGAACATCTGCCGGGACGTGCTCTCGCACGGGTACGGCGGCTGGGGTTACTACGCGGATCAAGCGAGCGAAGGCGTTACGTGGAGGGGGAACCTGGCGTACCGGACGAAGGGCGCCGGGTATATGCACCACTGGGGGTTGAACGTAACGGTGGTGAACAATATCTTCATGCATCCGCGGCCGCCTACGAACCAGTCTGAAAGCGCCTGCATCCGTGCATCTGTGCCGAAGGGCATGGCCGACGGGTGCAACGTTACCGCGAACATCTGCATCCTGAACGACACTCTGTCGCAGCCTTTGTACGACGAGTCGACCGGATCGTTCGGCACCTTCACGATGGATTGGAACTTGTACTTTTCGACCGCCGTGGCGCAGCCGGCGACCGCCCTTCAGTTTCCGCCGCACACGAACCCGGGGTCATTCGCCCAATGGCAAGCCCAAGGCTTCGACGCGCACAGCATCATCGCCGACCCGCAGTGCACGCAGGTCAACGGCACCGACTCGGTCGTGGACTGCATAGCCGGCCTGCAAAGCTCGTCGCCTGCCCTCGCTCTCGGGTTCCAACCGATTGACTTCTCCAACGTCGGGTTGCTTCCGCCGCCGTAAACCGTGCCTTCCCCCATCTCGAAAATCCGTCCAACAGTGCCGGGCGGAAGCTCTCTACGAAAAAATACATAAAAACTCGGACAACAGACCGGTACGGGCTACAAGGCAACCCCTGCTCAACTTGTAGAACGTGGGGGGCCCAAGATTACACTTCACGAAGGAATGTACTTGGTGTCGGTCACAAACAGTCCCGGATATGGCTAGCCATAACCCATAACGAACGCATGCACTAAATATACAATCCGTAACCATAAAGCCCTTTCTTGCTCTAAGAGAACCCATTCATGAACGGTCACACGGAGACCCTAAAACCCCGGTATTTCAAGCGAACTTTAACTCTAAAAAGGACCCCACAATCCTACCGGGTGCCAGCCCCCTGTCCCCCCCATGTCTTGTCGGTGCACATTGAGCAAAAAATGTCAGATCTGGCCTGGGTGTTCGGTAAAACTGATTTTGTGTGGTACATAATCGTACCTCACTGGTCGGTGAAATTGCATGAAAACTTCACTGGGTTGTGAGTTTTTCTTGTTACGGTGTCGGGAGCCTTGTTTGACGGCCCCCTCGGGTGGTGGGAAAGCCTCTCGGCAGGCAAAAGGGCTGTCCCTCGGTTAGTCCCCCCTCCCATCGCTGGTTGCATGCCAGCAGCCTCTAAACTACGATCCCTCCCCCTTCTTTTGAGTACTAACAATCTTGCGGGTTGCCCTTCAATGTATTGTGCAGGCTAAAAAGACGTAGGCAGCGTGTTTTAGTGGTTGATCAGAATTCCTTACCTGAAAAATGACACCGCGTAAATACATTTGGGAAAACGATCAACCGGCACAAACAAAATGAGGCGCCTGTCTTTTTTGCGATGAACAGTAGCTACTTTCTCAGAGAGCATACTTGTTACAGCTAAAAAGGAACGTTGGCAGCGGTTTAACCTGAACACGTACAGGTCAAATCACACACAAAATACTCGAAGAAGACTTGATGCTAGCATCAAAGATAGATTCAATTCTGCCCAAACACCAAACCTTTCACCAAACACTAAAAGTTTCCCCCCTTTTCCGACGATGATGAAAAATAGTGCAACCAAACATTGTGCTCACACCGGAACAGTACCAAAGCTGCTGAACTCCAACATCGGATAGACCTGCGTTCACGAGCAAGAGTCACACAAGAGACCGAGCTGCGCATAACACCGAAAAAGGAAATAGAAGCATATTCTCCAAATAGTCCCATCCTTTGCTTTCCGCCTCTGCCGCGAACCGTTTACAGCTAGGATCGAACAAGAAGGAGCGTTCTGCCTAAACATTAACTTACCTACGTTGATAGTGTGTTTGAGCCAATTCACCTAGCCCCCCTGAAAGTGACTTTAGCTCGATTACGCGTCGATTACACTCGATTACGCTCGATTACGCTCGATTACACTCGATCAACATTTGGGTGAATTGGGGGGGTACTGCAGTAATTGATTAAAGGCGTGACACTCAGCCAATCTTGATAGGCCGGTTCAACGGGCCCACTAACGCACCTTCTTCCGGGGCTAAAAAGGTGCTGATGACAGGATATTGAAATTGGAATAAAAACAAGAATATTAGTCTGAAAAAATGACCGCGACAGGCAGTGTAGCTGGAGACCAGGAAGCTCGGGCTGACTCACGGAAGCAGGTTGTCGAGTGCGTACGGGCTCGGGTACCACTATCTCGCATTAGCTCGTCTTCTTGTTGCGTTAGTATAGTCCTTTGACAGAGTGAGCCGGTGCCTCTCATCTCACCTTTAAAACACGGCTGAGTCACGCATGCTCTTGACAGACGCTAGCGTCCGACATTTCGCACGCGCGTCGCAGTCGTTGGGTGGTATTGACAAGGGGTTTCATCGGACACTCGGATGAGCTTCGTTACTTCACTGGAGGCCCGCTTGGCTGCCTTCGAGTTGCGTTTCCGCGTTGGTGTTGTTGCTTCGCTTTTGGACTCCTTCTTCGACTTCGCACGGTCCCAACGTCCTGGTCTGCCCTTGGTGCACGTCTTGCGCTCAGTCTGCGCAGTTCGTCTCTCCTGCTTGACTCCGTGATTCCATCGAGCCTGCTTGCGCTCCCATCCCGACGGGTAATGCGTCTGCGGTCGAAAACTGCCATTCAGTGTTGCAGCTTTGCGGAGCCCAGCCTGCGGTACGGCTCGCACCTTGTCGCCGGCCTACTTCGCCGTCTGCTCTCGTGCGGCGGCTTCGTAGGCGCGCATCACAGCTTCAAACGCCTGCTGGTTTGCTATTTGTGGTCTCTTGTTGAGTCCGGCCATGTTCCCGCCTCCGAGAGACGTCAGGACGTTGACTTGCATCTCAAGCGCCGGGTGAATCGGCGTCTGCACGATACTCGTCAGCCGTCGCATCGCGCTCTTCATCGCGTACGATTTCGCGGTCGCCGAGTCCCGATACTCGGCTGTCGCTCGTCTCTGAACCTCATCCATCGCGTGATTCGATAGAGCATCGGCGTCTTCTTGTTGCGTCAGTGGGGAGTCATTTGCATGCAAATGAGTACCACAATAGCTCGCATATATTAAATTTAGCGCAGTTAGTACTTGAGCCTTTAGGCATTCCGTGCGGGCCAGTTCCAGGCGATAGGGTGTTCGCCGAGCGCTCGGTAGGCACCTTGTCCTCGGTGACATGGAGTTTCTGCTCCGGCTTGGGGGTGGTGACTTCGTCATTGCCGGGGATGCAGGAGAGCTTCCGGGGAGCAAAGATATCCTCTGCCTGACGTTCTCGTACCTGGACACGATGGAGCAGAGATGGAGGATGCGGCTTGTGTTTGCAGCACTTGTGCGGCAGAAGGATCCAGCAACGACAACCAAGTATCTCCAGTACGTGCTGGATTACTTTCAGAAGCTGCAAGAGTCGCTCCTTGCCTTGGGGTTCGATCTCCCTGGCGATGCACTGCTCCCAAGGATGAAAAAGGTGGTTACAGACAGAGGCCTCTTCACGACGGCTAGTGAGTGTACGCCTGTGGGGCCGTTGACGAGGTCATCATGGAGCCCGTGCATCGCCTGCACCTTGCTGACAAAGCCGTCCAAAAATGTCTGGCTACCGACCTTCCTTTCAAGGAAGGTCGGTCGCCAGACAAGGACCTTTGCGATCACTTAGCGCTTCTTCATCATTCATCATCCCGTCTTGCTAGGCTGCTCACAGTCGCTCGAAGATCTTTCTGTCCCTTTTCGCCACCAACCCGCCTGCAGTCCCCGTGCTTGCTGCCATGATTTAGAACATCTTCATCTCGAGAGCTTCCGGTCTCATATGCACATCGCCCACTTGCCTGCGGTTTCCGTCCCTCGTATGCTTATGCTTGGCACGTCTTGGGCCAGACAGTGGTCAACATGGTCGCCCATGGGCCAGTCAGGGGTCCACCAGTGGTCGAACCCAAAATACTAGTGTCAATCTCGATCACACTCTACAACGCTCTACTACACTCTACTACACTCTATTACGCTCGATTACACTCGATTACACTCGATTACACTCGATTACGCTCGATTACACTCGATCAGGGGGTAGGTGAATTGGCTCAGTGTTCGTGACTTGGCGCAGATGAGACACGGTGTTGACCACTCACACAGCAACACCACGCAGTCCCCTTTTAAGGAACCTGCAACCCTCGACAAGCAGGACTCCTGCTCATCGAGGGTTCACAAAACTACGCAGTTCTTTGCTCAAGTCTCCATGTTTCGAACTTTTTTGGTCGTACTCCTCCAGCCTACTTGAACCAACGACTCCGCTGATGATATTCAGTCAACAACGTTCATTGTTCGCTGCGTTCCTCGTTTGTTTTGCCACGGGTTGCCTGGTCGTTGGTGCCCTTCAAAAAGGGGCCCACCAGAGGTGAAGCTTTGATCACGCAAAGACCTACGCCATCACCACTCAAGCAGAGCCCAAGGGTCGCAAAGACGCTCTCACACCTCCCTACGGAAACCATCCCGTGCCTGCCAGAATCTTCCTCCTCAAACCCTGTCGTTGCCCCCCTGCACCCGCACCTCTGCAGCCCACAGCCAAGCGTGTTCATGTGGACGTCGTTATTGATCCCTCGATGTCGGTTGTTTCTGACCGTAGATCCTAGACAAGCGCAGTGGCTTTTGTTAACTCCGGTGCCGACCGTCGTGAGACGGGGTGGGGGGCACGCCCCGAAGCCAGAACTCAGTTTGGAATAGCGTGAAGGAAACACACATCGGGCCACAACAACAATTGCCAGTACTCAGTTAAGAATAGCGTGAGTGGAAACACGCACCAGGTCACAATTGCCAGAAATTTCCAGAATACAGTTTCGGTTTTAGCGGGACCCGAAAACACGCTTCGGGTCGCAAATACCCTTCTGCGGAACCGGCCGATTGAGCCGCCCAATCGGGGGCTTTGTACAAAGTTCCCCAATGGAGCGGGTCTAGGCCCATAACGCCCGGTCTACTCCCCACACCTGCACTGAAAACAAGCCGAGGGCAGCGTCCCGCCCCACAAGAACAGCACAGCCCCGAGCAGGAGACCGCTGCCCCAAAAGCTGCGGCCGAACTCAGTCAAAGAAAAGAAGAAAAATGGGTCTGTTGACCATCCTGAAGAAGGTGAAACTGAAGGAGAAAGAGATGCGCATTCTGATGCTGGGTCTCGACAATGCTGGTATGCGAAAAAATACTCGACGTAGCTGCTTCGACTCCGAATGGAAGGGGGGAAATATAGAGGTAAGGGGCAAATACAATACAAACACAATCTGATTTGTTCTTCGCTTACACCACCGTGTGTTGTTTTCTCACTCAGGACTTTTGACCTGTTGTGTTTGTGTGATTTGTCGTGTAGGGGTAGGCCCGCATGACCTCACGTCCGTTCAACACGTGGTTCGGTAGTTACAGCACTTGGGATCCCGTCGGTTCTTTGTCGGGCAGCATCGTCGAGCATTTCCTTTCAAGCTGGCGCTTATGTAAAAGAATAGGCGTGTGTTTGTTTGTACGTGCCGGGGGAGGATTAGCCTGTTAGTGAGTGATAGTGAGTGAATATGATCGGTAGGCGAATCTTCTCCCAAACACACTGCCAGCGTTTTCTTTCGTGTTTACAATTAATTGTTACTACGAAAAAGACAGTACCGCAGTACCTCCAGTAAAGATAGTCTGAATATTGCGCGGAGCGGAAGCGTTAGCGAAATATTAGGTTTGCGATGGCGCTGATCCACCATAGGACTCTCTTCGCCCCGCGTTTTATACCGACGATGAAGGGATGTTGTGCTGTACAGGGAAAGTCTTCAGTGGTCTGCGTTTACGAGCAAAACCCGAGACAAGGAACGAGGTGCTTGCAACACCGCGGTGGAAGAAACTCATGGGTTCATCATACTCCTTCTCATTTCTTCGAACAGGACTAGAGGCCATGCACACTGCCTAAACGACTTCCCTCCTCCCCCTAATGCCTGCTGCATCATCTTGTTTCACGTTCGATCCTTGGTCAACAATAAACAGGCAAAACGACCATTGTCAAGAAGTTCAACAACGAGGACATCAACACAATCAGTCCAACTCTTGGCTTTAACATCCAGTCGCTTCAGTACAAAGAGTACACGCTCAACATCTGGGACGTGGGTGGGCAGCAGACGCTGCGGTCGTACTGGCGGAATTACTTCGAGCAAACCGACGCGCTGATTTGGGTGGTCGACTCGCACGACGAGACTCGCCTCGGCGACTGCAAGCGGGAGCTTGCCGTCCTGCTGCAGGAGGAAAAGCTGGCGGGGGCGACGCTGCTGATCTTCATGAACAAGCAAGACCTGCCGTCAGCGCTGCCGAAGGAGAAGATCATCGACCTCCTTTCCCTCCGCGACCTCTCGGGCAATCGGCACATCAACATAGTCGGCTGCTCGGCGGTGACTGGACAGGGCTTAGAAGAGGGTATTGACTGGGTTGTTCAGGACATCGCGTCGCGTATTTACATCGATTGACGACGACTTGTTTGCGCCCCACGCACCAGGTTGACTGCAGCCTGGTTCTTGCGTCGCATCAACATCGGTCCCGCGGAGTCGTCTACTAGGGCCGTTTGTAACAATTGTCCACACGAATGTGGCGAGAGTTGTTCATGTTCAGGCTGAATCTTTGTCTGCACTGCCAAGGGCGAAACTCAACTCAGTAGGCTGCTCAGCCGTGACAGGACAGGGCATTGTCTGGATTTGTTTCGTGCGTTTTCATCGATTGATGAAGACTCGTTTGCGCCCACGTCAGGTTGACTGCAGCCTGGTTCTTGCGTCGTATCAACATGGTCCCGCGGAGTCGACTACTAGGGCCGTTTGTAACAATTGTCCACACGGATGTGGCGAGAGTTGTTCATGTTCAGGCAGAAGCTTCGTCTGCACTGCCGAGGGCGAAACTCAACTCAGTAGGCTGCTCAGCCGTGACAGGACAAGGCTTGTTTCGCGCGTTTTCATCGATTGATGAAGACTCGTTCGCGCCCACGCGTCATGTTGACTGCAGCCCGGTTCTTGCGTCGTATCAACATCGGTTCCGCGAAGTCGCATGGGGACTAGCTCAATTCACGACGCAAAAAGAACATCGTTTGTAACAATTGTCCCCACGAAGCCGTGTGGCAGAGTTGTTCGGGCTGAAGGTTCGTCTGCACTGTCGAGGGCGAAAATCAACTTAGCAGGCTGCTCAGTCGCGACAGAAACAGGGGCTTAAAAGAAGACATTGCCTGGGTTGGTTCTGACGCACATTTCCATCGATTGACGAAGACTCATTTTCGCCCACGCGTCAGGTGACTGTCGCCTGGTTCTTGCATCATATCAATTCTTGCATCGTATCAACATCGACTCATCCCGCGAAGTCACTCGTGGTGACTGGGTTCTTCATGGCCCACACGTCGTGAAGATCATCGACCCTCCTGTAGGACGATTTCTACCGACACCGGCTGTGGTACGAGTCCTACGGATAAAGCAAAACCTCCGGCTCAATCTGCAGGATTCTGGTCGCCAGCTCTTACTCTTTTACACTATGAGCAAATCGCTCTGTTCCGTTGAAGGTACATCAGTCAGTTTTTGATACACGTTGGCAACTGCTCGCTCCACGCTTTTGCAGCAAATGTGTAGTGTCAGCGAATGGCCCTTGCAAGTTGCTACGATGTCAAGCGGCAACGTCCGAGCACTGCGGGTCGCCATCAGTCAGGTTCAGCTCCGTCTGGAGTCCTAGCTAGACAGGCTGCTTCGCAAGGAATGTTCAGGAGAGTAGTCGCCGCCTCCCCCTTTGCGAGTGATGCATAGCTTGTCCTTGCCAAGGCTTTGCCGTTTCGGTCAATGAAGACAGCAAGGAATATACGATTTGACCGCTCGTGTGCCTCGCGGACACAGTATCATGTATTGTGCTGGGGCCGTCCTCTCCCCTCTCTCCTTGCCCCCCTAGATGCCGCGTAGAACAAAGTCCAGACAGCGAGGAAGGGCGCACCGGTCGACCCTCAGCGCCGCTAGCCCCGATTCACCAAGCTTCCTCCAACTCCAGCTCTTTTTGTTGTGCCAACAATCTTGCAATCTTGCGGTATTGTGGAGGCCAACACGACGTAGTCGTGCTTTTCGTGGCTGATCAGCACAAACCAACCGAGCGAAACGCCTGTTTTGTTGTTGAACGAAGAGAGACGGACGACCGGGTGTAAACCCACATGTCTTTGCATTCGATACAGAGGATATCGGAGGCGAAGGAGATTGTAGCCAAGGGCGAGAAGACCCTCTTAAGCTCAGTTCTAGTCTTACGTTGTGCATAACATGAGAGGTGCAAGATAGTTGAGAGGCCGCAGCAACCGAACAGCCACTACCTTATCCAATGCTGGGAAGCCGGCAGCTGCTAGCGCCCCCATTTTGAAGCTTTCTGATCCTGCACAGCGGGTCCTTAAAACTTGAAACAGTCTAGAAAAAGGGCGACCGCTCTTCAGGAGCGGAAAGGAGGAGGGAGGGGGCGTCGGGCATGCCGTCGCTGTACCAGAAGATCGCTGCCGTCGTCGTGGTCTGCATAACGCTGCAGATGTCCGTGCAGCACGGGCTCTCGAAGGACGCGAAGACCCCGCGCTCCGGACAGGTGTACGCGGCTCTCGGCCTGACGAGCCTCTAGCGCGCCGCCGTCGCCCGGCCGCACTCCAGAGTACTCCAATGATGTTTATCTCACACACTAAACATGACGTCGCTGCTGGAAGTCTCTACCTGACCTCCCCCCGTACTCTCACTTATAAAACTGGTCCGAATCAAGATATAAAACACGACGAATTCAATCAACGAAGTTCAACGAAATACTCCAACGGTACCAGACAACGAAAGAACCCCAACCCGCCCCTACTGTTAACCGGAGACATAAAAAACGGATCCTTCTTCCTCGAAACAGTCTTAAAACACTGGGGTTTGATAAATCGAAACAGTCTAGAAAAAGGGTGACCGCTCTCCAGGAGCGAAAAGGAGGAGGGAGGGGGCGTCGGACCATGCCGTCGCTGTACCAGAAGATCGCCGCCGTCGTCGTGGTCTGCATAACGCTGCAGATGTCGGCAGCACGGGCTCTCGAAGGACGCGAAGACCCCGCGCTCCGGACAGGTGTACGCGGCTCTCGGCCTGACGAGCCTCTAGGGCGCCGCCGTCGCCCGGCCGCACTCCAGAGTACTCCAATGATGTTTATCCCACACAATAAACATGACGTCGCTGCGGGAAGTCTCTACCTGACCTCCCCCCGTACTCTCACTTATAAAACTGGTCCGAATCAAGAAATAAAACACGACGAATTCAATCAACGGAATTGAACGGAATACTCCAACGGTACCAGCCATACCCACAACCAACGAAAGAACCCCAACCCGCCCCTACTGTTAACCGGAGACATAAAAAACGGATCCTTCTTCCTCAAGACAGTCTTAAAACACTGGGGTTTGAAAAATCGAAACAGTCTAGAAAAAGACAGGCGCTTCGTTTTGTTTGTGCATGCCGGTTGATCGTTTTCCCACTTGTATTTACCCTGTGTGTATTCAGGTAAGGAATTCTGATCAACCACCAAAGCACGCTGCCTACGTCTTTTTAGCCTGCACAATACATTGAAGGGCAACCCACAAGATTGTTAGTACTAAAAAGGGGAGGGACGGGGCGTCGGACCATGCCGTCGCTGTACCAGAAGATCGCCGCCGTCGTCGTGGCCTGCATAACGCTGCAGATGTCCGTGCAGCACGGGCCCTCGAAGGACGCGAAGACCCCGCGCACCGGGCAGGTGTACGCGCCCCCCGGCCTCACGCACCTCGAGCGCGCCGCCGCCGCCCGGCCGCACTGCGGCGCGGCGGGGGGGGGCGCCCCGGTTGTCGTCCGAGGGGACCCAGACCTGGCCACGGAGGCCCTGCTTTCGGTACCGTACGCCTTCGAGCTGCGCCGGCAGTGCAAAGCGGTGAAGGTGCAGACGGCAGGAGACCGGCGGTGGCTGTACTACTTCGGCGTCGAGTTCGACGAGGCCGGTGACAATTCAGGCGAACCCGCGCGGAAGGTAGGCTACCCGGCTGCTCTGTGGACGGCCCCCGACTTCAAAACGACGTTTTCGAACACTCTTTTCGCGTGCAGCCGGCCGATGCTGGTCGTGATCGACGCGCCGTGCAGCGAAGGGTGCCTGCCGGCGTCCATCGTGAGCGCGCTCGCGGACGCGGTCTCGCACGTGTATTGCGTCGTGTACGCGAAAGTGTCGAGGGAAGGTACGCTCGTCGTGGACGGCGGCACCGGGGGGGCGCAGACCCCATTCGAGCAACGGCTCGAAGCGAGGGAGCATCCGGAGGTGAGCACCGTCGGAGACCTCATCGCACGGGCGCGCCGCCGGCACGACGACGTCGCGATGGCAGACGCTGCGGCGGGGCCGGGCGTGCTGCTAGTCGGGCTGCTGGCCAACGCGGCGCACGTGCTGACGGTGTTCGGGCCGCCTGCGGTGCTCCCGGCGGTGGTGCTGCCGGCTAAGGCGAAGCTGTTCGCGTATGCCGGAGGCGCGTACGCCGTCGACCTGCCTCTCCAATTGGGGCCGCTGCGCATGTTCAAAGCGCACAACCCCGGCGGAGAGTCGGCCCCGGATTCGTCGGTGGCCTTCGCGACGCCGACCGAGAGACGTGCGATGACCGGCCGCGCGGGTGACGGGTTTCAGCTGCAGTCGCGCGTTTTCGTCGGCCGAGCAGACCTCGACCGGATCTCAGCCGCGACCGTCGTCGTCCGCCCTACGGACAAGTCGCTCTTCGAAGCCGCGGTCCGCGAACTGGTTGCGCCCGAGGCCGACGAAATCCTCCGCGAGTACTCTAACATGGCCGACTACTCGGCCGAGCCCACGCCCGAGACCCCCCCCAGGGCCGCCGCCCCGCCGCGGGAGGAGCGCGGCCGTGCTGCGGCGCCCGGCGGCGGTTCGAAGCCCGCGGCGGCTCCCTACTGGCGGCCCGTCCCTCCGGGTGTCGCCGACTTCTACGTCAACCCGGCGGCGAGCAGCGACACGGACACCAACTGCACCTCGTGGAAGCCGTTTCGCGAGAAAATCACCTTCGATTCCGAATTCGGCATCGAACTCATCATGGCGACCCCCTACGTCTATAGTTTGCACACGCAGTGCTTCAACGTCGAAATAGAGAGCGTGCCTGACACGCAAGCCCTGTACTTCTTCTCCTCGAACTACAAGTTTGTCAAAGGCGCGACGCGAGACGCGATGCTGGGCCACTACACGTCCCTACCCATGAAACAGTTCCACGTGCCGCGGCTGCCCGACGTGGACTACCTCCCGCCCCCGTACAAAGCGCACTTCGCGAACAACTTCTTCAAGTACGACAAGCCGCTCCTCATCATCACGAACAAGTACCAAGTAGAGTGGCAGCGCCGGCCGATCAACCACATCCCGCTCGAGAGCCTCCAGCAGCTGGTCACCCTCCTGTCGAAGAAGTACACTATCATTTACTGCCGGCCGACGAACGAGATCGTCCAAGACGACTCGAAGAACTTGCACGGGTACGACGACAAGCAGCAGTTGAAAGGCCGCGTGCTTTTTATTGAAGACCTCTGGAAGCAGGCGCAGACTCGATGGGGGGCCAGCATGGGCGGGGAGTTGACGTACAACTTGTTCCAGTTCTGGGTGTTCGCTAACTGCGACAAGTACATCTCGGTGCAAGGGGGGAACAGCGTGGTCACCGCGTACATGGCGGGGAAGAATGGAACGGTCATTGTGCATGCCCGAGCTGGGCACGAGCTGCGTATGCGGTCGATTCCAAGGTGGTACGGGCAATTCTCAGGGGCGACGATGGTGGAAGTGCACCAGGGCGCGGCCCTCGTCCGGGAGGCCGTCCGGCGGTTCCTCCCGGATGACGCGGCGCGCCTCGAAAAGAGCGGCCAGCTGCCCCCGCTGCGCAAGATGTACTACAGGCACAAGACGCGTGAGCAGGGCTGGGTGCCCTCGTGGCAGTTTCTCGACGAGATGCCGGCGGCGTCCAACGCGCCCCAGCGGCAGCAACCCCGCTGAAAGCCCAGAATCCGAGTACTTCTGAGTACACCAGGGTTCAGAATGCGATCGATGGAGGGCCAGTACGGGAGTTGAAGTTCAACTTGTGCCAGTTCTGCGACAAATACATCTCGGTGCAAGGGGGGAACAGAATGGTCACCGCGTACATGGCGGGGAAGAATGGAACGGTCATTGTGGTGTACGCCCGAGCTGGGCACGAGCTGCGTATGCGGTCGATTCCAAGGTGGTACGGGCAATTCTCAGGGGCGACGATGGTGGAAGTGCACCAGGGCGCGGCCCTCGTTCGGGAGGCCGTCCGGCGGATTCCTTCCGGATGACGCGGCGCGCCTCGAAAAAAGCGGCCAGCTGCCCCCGCTGCGCAAGATGTACTACAGGCACAAGACGCGTGAGCAGGGCTGGGTGCCCTCGTGGCAGTTTCTCGACGAGATGCCGGCGGCGTCCAACGCGTCCCGGCGGCAGCAACCCCGCTGAAGGCACAGAATCTGAGTACACCAGGGTCAGAATGCGATCGATGGAGGGCCAGAATGCGAGTTGAAGTTCAACTTGTTCCAGTTCTGCGACAAGTACATCTCGGTGCAAGAGGGGAACAGCGTGGTTTCGTACATGGCGGGAAGAATAGGACGGTCCTGGTGCGTGCTCCGCAAGGTGTACTAGAGGCACAAGACGCGCGAGCAGGGCTGGGTGCCCTCGTGGCAGTTTCTCGACAAGATGCCGGCGGCGTCCAACGCGCCCCAGCGGCCGCAACGGCCCAATCCGAGTACACCAGGGTTCAGAATGAGATCGATGGTGGGCCAGTATGGGCGGTGAGTTGACGTCCCAAATGTAGCTCAAAGCATCTGCAGAATAACACGGAAAGCCTTCAGGAAAACCCCCTGTTTTCATATTTATTCGACTCTGGCCTTTCCCTTGCCTGGTCTCAGTGCAACTCGAGTGCAAAAACGTCGGGTGGTACGGTATCTGAGTGTTCTGCGGAAGCAGGTTCGGTGAGTTCTTGGGAACTCAACGGGAGCCCGGACCAGGATTCATTAGAAAAAACGTCCTCGGGTTTGCTGCCGTTTAGGGGTTTAATTGGTGCGAGTGCAACTAACGCAATCCTCTTTCTAATCCATTTGGCCTCAGACAGAGTAGGGGCTGGCCGGTGCCGGTACTCTGCCCCAGAGAGTCTCTGGGGCAGACGCGGGGGCTGGAAACGGATCCACTGGGAAAGCAGTAGAAAGTGTCCCCTGTTGCTCCAGTAGTCTGTTCCGAGGGCCAGCCCCCACGCTGCCTTAGACTCAGTTACTAGGGAAGTCTGGCAAGTTGACCTCCAAGCGGTTTGCTTGGAACCTGGGTCCCCAAAAGATGGCTTGGAAATGCTTCTTCCCACGGGATAGCTCGCAAGTAGATCTCCGCAAGACGTAGCCAGAAAGTGTCCCCTGTTGCTCCAGTAGTCTGTTCCGAGCCCCAGGGCCAGCCCCCACGCTGCCTTAGACTCAGTTACTCCGCAACAGTAAGCTTGAGTTAGCACAGCTACGTCAATACCCGGAGCCTCACCATCAATAGTTTCAACCGAAGACGCGTGTGGCTTTGAACGTATTTGCTGCTGGGTGGCTCATCGTTTTATCATCACTCCGCAACCCCGACGCGGCGTCTTTGTGCGCTATGTGCCTTGGGTCGGTGATGAATGTGATGAATGCGTCCACCCAAGCGTCCCGAGCGGGGACGGCTTTCGCGGTCGTCTTGCCAAGCACGCGGCAGACTCTTCGAGCCTGCGAGCAGCATCAAACTCTCCGCTGGTCGTTTGGGCGCTCTTTTTAATTGGTGCAAGTGCCAATATAGGGGGTCCTTTTTTCCTAATCAGTCACGCAGTCACAGTAAACTTGAGTGAGCCAGCCTCGACATGGAATCAACAACCCCAACCGCGTCGAAGACGCGTGCAGCTTCGAAACGTTAGTTACTGGAAGCGATTTATCATCACTCCGCGTTCCTGGCGCGGCGTCTTTTACGCACTGTGCCCTGGGCGGTGATGAACGCGCCCACACCTAACGAGTGGGGGTACGACTTTCGATTTTGCGTTTTGCCAATCCCGCGTCGGACTCTTTGAGCCTGACTCAACTCTCCGCAGGTGGTCATGCACACGAGTTTGTGCGGACCTCGTGGTCCCGCCTCGGCGAAAGGCTCCGATCACGTGGAGCAAACTACTAGTAACAGCCAGGGTGGTGGCAATCCAACACGCGCTGGCAGCCCTTCCGAAAGGAGCTGCCTGCCCTGAAGGCTGATGCGATTTACCAAGGCACCGTTACAAGAGGCCCCGGCCCGAAACCTGTCCCTGCAACTCTCGCCTGTACGAGTCAAAACTAAGCTTTCCCGTAAAGGAGTTGCATGTCCTCGCCTGGAAGCAGGACGACGAGCAAGCTTGGATGAGGACATGCGTGCGAGCAACGGATCAAACAAGCGATAATACCACGAGCCTCCGCGGGTTTTCCAATATCTAAGCCATGCCCACCCCTATCCTCTGAAGGTGCATAGACTTGCTTGATCATTTACGCTCCAGCACTGTCTATGTCAGAAGGACGGTCAGCCGGAGACTAGTACCAGGGATCCATGTCGAGTGGGCGATAGGTGGCTGCCGGTCCACGGCGCTGAGAAGAACATCGACCAGCCACAAAGGAAGAAGCGCGAGTCCCCAGTGCAGCCCAGCAGACCCTAGCCCGCGGAGCACTCAAGGCAATCAAGAAAGCAGTCAAAAACAAAAAAGGCAAAGGGAAATGCTATGCTTCATAAGCACCTGCCTTTGCAGAAATACTCGAGGACACCGCCAGGCCGCGACTTTACAAATGTGCTGTAGCCCCACACACACACACACACACACACACACACACACACACACACACACACACACACACACACACACACACACACACACACACACACACACACACACACACACACACACACACACACACACACACACACACACACACACACACACACACACACACACACACACACACACACACCACACACACACACACACACACACACACACACACACACACACACACACACACACACACACACACACACACACACACACACACACACACACACACACACACACACACACACACACACACACACACACACACACACACACACACACACACACACACACACACACACACACACACACACACACACACACACACACACACACACACACACACACACACACACACACACACACACACACACACACACACACACACAGAGCACGAGGGTAAATCTGGGTTTCGTGCGAGGGGGTAGGCGCGTACAACAAGATAGAAAGCCCCCCTGTGCCCGTGCTGTATCCCCCTCTAGCCTCCGTATCGGCAGGCCGCTGAGTATTTTTACCCGTCTTAATGTTTCGGTATCTCTCTCTCTCTCTCGTGCACATCGGTCACAATCCCTACCAGAACAGACCAACAGGCCGCCAGGATTGTCGGGCGGGTCTTCGAATCCGGGGAAAAAACAATAAAAGACCTGCCCCCTGCGCCGGCAGCTTCAGAAGTTCTACTCCTACTGCTGCTGCTGCTGCTGACTACCGCTTGTTCACCGCATGCCTAAAGTTCGGTATCTCTCTGATGAAGAAAAGTACAAAACATGAAGGATTACCGGCGTGAGTGCAAAGTGAAAGTAGCTGGGATACACACACCAGTCCGCACGTCACGTCAGGCGGTAGTTTTACAAGGTAATACGTGGCATGTGGGTGTTTTGTCCTTTGACAAGAGTGTTCTAGCGCCTCTCGTCTCAGCCTTGGTAGGGGCTGCGTTATGCCTACATCTGGCGGGCGCTGGTGTTACGGCGCGTCGTTGGGTGGCTGTGACGAGGGGTTCAAGTGACACTCACGCAGGCGAAGATTTAGTACTTGTTATGGAATCACAAAGGGATTTGACGTGTCATGTTGATAACATTGCACATACCCTGTTGTCGCATGTTGTCTAGCTATATTGGCATGGCGCCGTGCATGTTTCTGATGCGTCTCATTGTGAAACCCCATCCCAAGTCGACAAGGGTCGTCTCGACTCCTTTTTCTTCAACTGTCAAGAGCTCAGACCTTTCCCCAGGAAAGCGGATCCATTTCTTTGGTTGGAGAGAGCGCCTTGCCACTGCTCGCAGGGACTGAATACCTGTGTCACCGATCGACGGATGTGCAACTGGTTCCAGCTGAGATGTGTCCCGTCCGGTACTGTAGGCAGAGCGCTTGTTGACTTCCTACTCATGGGAGACAAAGGCAGACACCCACATCTCAAGTGGGGCGAACCACCAGTGTCAAACCGTGCGTGAAAACTGCAAATTGCGCAGCAGCTATCCTTCGCGCGTATCAACAGTTGTTGTCGTGTGTAAGAGCTTTTTCAAGAGGCCTGACAGATAGGACTTTGCAGAGACCCACCCTTCTGCTCAAGACACTCCGGGTTCCCCACCTGCGAAGTGGGCTCGTTTGAGGCTGCTGGGGGCATCGATGATCACCGACGGATCACTTTAACGGTCAAAAGACTTGCGGGTAAATACACTACCCGCCTAGTCACGAACCTGAGGTTCTTTGCGTTTCCCCCTTATCCACCTTACACGCGCAGATGCGACTCGGTGTTACAGCACGTACCAGTCCATGCTCGCATCCCGCCTTTTCGTACTGCCGCCTTTCGTAATGGCCACGAGTTTTTTCGCACCGTTTCTTTTCCTGTAGTTCGAAATACTCGAGAAGGCCGCCGGTTGCATAGTCTCAAAGGAGGGAATATGCTGGGAAAATTTGGGGTCCTTTTGTATTTCTCCCCTTCAAGCCTCTGTCGAAAAAATCATTGGGAGGACCGGTTGAGCCGGCAGACCGACGAGGTCAGAGAGTTGCTCGTGGAGCTGCTGGCGGAAGACCCTCGACGTGCAGCTAGGCCCGGGCTTCGTCGACCGCGCCCTCAGCTTGCCGCCGGACGCCTTTTCTCCTCACACGTTTTGCATGCAGCCAGTAAAGAAGAAATAAGGAGAAACGGGGAGAAGGCAGTATGCTGCTTCGCAGCCGGGAACTTCCCCCAGCTGGAGGGGTCAGCCGAGTACGTGCGGCGAGTGTGGCAGTACGGACGAGCGAAGACCGCGACGAGGGCGATACGGCAGATGTCGACGGGGAAGACGACGAGAGGAAGCACCCTCAGGGCGCTGGAGACGGTCCCAGGGGCGGTGGACCTCCTGCTCGCGATCGTGAGAAGGTCGATACTGCCGAAGGGAACCCGCGTGCAGTGTAGACGGTGTTGCGAGATGGCGACCGCAGAACACGTGCTGCTTGCCGACGACGACACACACACAACGAAGTGTCGGACATCCAAAGCGCCACAACCGGTGGTAAAAGAGCTCCTTGAAGACTTTGCGCTGAAGCACGGGCCGGCGGTACTACACGTCGCGAGACGCGTGAAAGCCCTGTGCGATGACCCGCTCGCCGCCCGATGGTCGACGCTGATCACGACGTATTCGGCCAAGAAGCCAGACACCGGAATAGCCGATATGAGAAATGTGGACACTATCGAGAGTTTTGGTTTTATCTTTGCGAGCGGGACACCTAGAGGGCGAACGAGGCGGGAGGCTTCGAAATTCAGCTTTTCTTTTAGAGACGGCGCGAGACAAAAAAAGGACGCTAACCCAAACAACTTCCGCCGGTAGGTAGAGTAATCTTGCCTAAACAAATCAACTGCCTTCGGGTAGGCTAGTTGTCGTCGGGAAAAAAATAAAATAAAATCACCCAACTGATCGTCCTTACCTCGATGGCAACCAAAAAACTGAATTTACAGCCTATTCATCCCTCCCGCCACCCCACTGGGAGGGGGGTCGGGGTGTTATGCATGCCTCGCGGAGGTCAACTTCTGTGCAATGGCAGGCAGGCGCAGGGTGTCGGTCTGGTAGCGGGCCGAGGAGTCGACGGCAAGTGAGCGTCGGCAGGCGAGGGAAGGACAAGGAGCAGCAACCCCGGACACCGAAGAGCGCAGCACCGGATGCCAAGCCGGCGCCGAGCAGGGAGACCAGCAAGGCGGGAGAAGACGCGCCGATTTTTTTGAGCCGGCAGACCGACGAGGTCAGAGAGCTGCTCGTGGAGCTGCTGGCGGAAGAGGACCCCCTCGACGTGCAGCGGGGCCCGGGCTTCGTCGACTGCGTCCTCAGCCTGCCGCCGGACGCCTGCGAAAAGCTGCGCGCGCTCCTCTCGCCGCCCGAAGAACCGCCCAAAAGGCACACCCCGGCTGACAAGCCGAGACAGGCCGAAAAACGGCCTCGCGCACCCGCCGCCGCCTCGTCCTCCCCGGAGGCGCTGACCCCCCCGCCGTGCCCCCTGGCGCCCGACGCCGCCGACGGGCCGGGTCGCCCGTTCTCGTGGCTGCTGCGGGTGCTCGACGACTTCTTCGCGTACCGGCAGGCGAACATGGCCCCGCACGCGGGGCACAGCCACCACCAGCACCACCACCATCCGGGGCCGTCACCGGCGCAGTCGTCGCACAAGGACGCGCCGCCGCCGAATGCGCTGCACAGGCTGCAGAAGCAGGGCCCCGGCGAGGCCGACGACATTTCGACGTACCTTTTCCAGTACCTCGGAAAGAAGTTCGGGCTCGATTCGCTCGTGAAGAAGGCCGGCGCCGATTTGCTGTCCGCTTTGAAGCGCTACCGCAACGACGTGGAGGTGCAGCTGTTCAGCGCGTGCCTGACGACCGGAGTGTACGACACGGTTGACACGCAGTTCTGGCTGGCCTGCCGGGCTTTGGTCTTCCCCCTGACGCAGTCCGCCACCGAAAGCGCGCACCCGGGGTGCCCAACGCTTACTCGGCGCGTCATCCCCGCTCGCCACCTGCAGCGCGCCGTCAAACGAGCCTGCGAGGACTACCCGCCCATCATCGGCAGCCGCGTGCGCGCGGCGTGCCGCCGCTTCGAGCCCGGGCCGGCGCCCCCGGCGTCGTTCTTCCCGCCGTTCAGCGTCCCCGGGTGCAACCCTTTGCTCGTTTCGACGCCGGATGCTGACGACACTCTGCCCCTCAAGAAGTCGATGGTGGCGGGCCATTTTCTGGCGGTGTGCTTTTTCTTCGTGTTGCTGCACAACGGATAGTAGTCGGCGGCGTACTGCACGAAACTTACCAATGCAAGGTAGGTTCCGCTAGTTCGCACAAACAAGATCTTCGATTTTTTGTATAAGCACGAATGGGAGGGTGAGAGTCCCGTATTTCCTCGACGAGCCACGTTGGTTAACTTCTTGCGATCACGTGCCGCTCAGTTTGGAAGTGCTGAGCGAATCGGCAGGTACCCCGGAAGCCGACAGTGAGCAAGCACAGCGGGTTCGTCCCGACACTGCCACTAAATGCCGTGCAAGGGACCCCAGATATGAATGGCAACATACCCCCCCCTCAGATTTGTGTCGTGACCTTCAAGCATTATCGTTGGGAGACATCGAGACGTCAGCAAACTGCGGGTATGTAACGCTCTGTGGTATTATTTCGCTGTAAAATAATAAAACGCAAAGGAAACACAAAATCAAGCAAAGAAACAAAGTCACCAGACATCAGAATCACGTAAATCGTCGACCGCACAAAACAAAGCTACACATTTCTTCTCGAGCAATGGGCACGCCACAAACAGCTACGGACGTACGTAAAAAAAGCTACCGACTTCCAAAACCAGGGCATCAAGGCTCGGCGTACGTGGGGCTAGGTCGGGAAAGAGAACAGGCGCGGGGTTTTGTTTGTACGTGCCGTGGGGATGTTGACCCGGTAGCGAGTGACCATGCTCGTTACACGGTGCAGTAGTAAACTTGTAAAATGACCCTTTTACTAGTAAATTTACTAGTAGAAAATTTTACTAGTAACATACTATGCAGTCCGCCGCATTCCGCCCGACTTACACGGACTAAAAATACTCCCACACGGACTTACACGGAATCGGGGTGAGTCCGTCTGGGGGTGGGGTGCGGGTGAACGTTTTCCAATGAAAATACTCAGTATCCTTAGTATTGCTTTGTATTCTTAGTATTTTTATTCTTGCACATAACAGTCGTTGCGAACTTGGTCATTGCGGTTGCGGAGACCAGCAGCAAGAACACAGGAAACAAACACACAACTTCGAAGGGGGGGGGGGAATGGGAAGGCCTAAGGGCTCGAAAAACAAGGCGAAGGCCGGCAAGTCTGAACCGTCCAACAAGAAGAGAAGGGTGACAATGAGCCAGGCCATGCAGGATGCGGAGTCCAGCAGCGAAGCACCGACTAGCGAAGCACCGAACAGTGAAGCACCGACCAGCGATTCCGAAGGTGGCTCGTCCGTCCCGATGTCGGTCTCGTCGGTTCTTGGTCCGCTCTTTGAGGCAGTCGAGGCAGCCTCACAGGCTGACGATGCAGGTTCACAGACAGAAGATGCAGGTTCACAGGCCGGCGGGTCAGCCTCACAGGCTGGTACGCCAGCCTCGCAGACAAAGGTGGTCAAAAGACCGTCTAAGCTGCAGCTCCGAAAGGGGCTGGCGAAGGGCGCAGCGAAGGTTGCAGTGGCCGGCAGCAAACGCCACAATCTGCTGATTACAGCCGTAAAAAGGATGAACAAGCTCACAGACGCAGAAAAGGAAGGCTTGGAGCTCAGGAAGGTGAAGGACCTCCCTTCATCTTGGAAGTCGTTAGCACTCAGAGACCCCAACGTCACGTTGCAGGAAGAAGTGATCTGGTGCGGTTCATGCCAAAAGAAAATCAACTACCTCGACAGCACCACGTGCAAGAAGCATCACACCTACGAAGAACACAAGAAGAGGCACACACTTCTGGTGGCACAAAAAAAGGCTGGCGCGGTTGTTGTGGACGTTGACGCCGGTACCGCAAACGTCACTGAAAAGGGGACCGCCGTACAGGACTTCACGAGGTTGGTTGCGATGGCCGGCATGAAGGCAGGGGCAGTGGCTTGCATGCGTGTCTTTTTCAGAAAGCATGTCTCCCCGGCAATTCCCCACACGAGGACGCTCATGGATATGAGTCGGGGGTGCGATGCGAAGACGCAGATGCAGAAGGATCTAATAGAGACGATCGGGACATCGTTTGGCATTGGGTTTGATGGATCCATCATCGACGAGCTCAAGGAGCAGGCATTGGCAGTGGTCGCATACGACAAGGGACGAGCATACTTGCTGGGACTTCGCGTTGGAGAGGACGGTGAAGCCTTGGACACAACCTCTCAGTCGGAGTTTGTTGCCAACGTCCTCAAGGACTACGGGATCAAGATACCCAACGTCGCTTACATCGTCGTTGACAAGGCGTCGACGAACGTGGTCGCCCTTCAGGACTGGGAGGGCATTGTGATATACTGCTTCGGTCACCATCTGAAAAATGCCATCAAGCCGTGGTTCAAGCTGAGTCACCCGAACGCCCACGACACACTGCGTCTCTTCAGCAACGCTTTCTACAAAGCACCCACGCGTGAGGTTCGGTGGGTGCAGGCGCAGAAGGCAGTCGTGACCCATGATGTCGATGCAGCCGCTACAGAAGACGAGATTCCGATCGCCCAAAAGCTGACTGCCCTGCTGTCGTTGCACGAGGATGGCGAAGACGTCGAAGCTGACATCCTTGAGTGTCTTGGTGAAGGAGATGGAGACATGTTGGAGCGTGCAAAGGAGAGGTTGACGCAAGCTCAAAATGAGAACGTGCCAGTGGACTTGACACCAGAACCACAACGCGAGCAACGTCCCAGCCCGGAATACCCCCCCTCTATCAACGACACGAGGTGGGATTCCACCTTCAGATGCCTTGCCCACCTGGTCCCCCGCCTGCAGTCTCTTCCAGCATTTCTTGAGAAAGAACTGAAAAGGAACACCACACCCGAGAGTATCCAACTACTTGCGGGGAAGTTCAGCGATGCAGACGTCACAGAAACGTGTGCAGCTCTTGTAACGGCCTTGGAAGCCATGGAACCCGTCATGCCCCTTTTCAGTTTTGCTGCTGATCCACCCGCGCGCAAGCCCCTTGCAGCGGAACTCCCCGCCATGGTTGCAAAAGCCATGAAGGCCGTTGGCAACGATCTCTCCGCCGTCCTGAAAGAGATGTGGAGCACCTATCTTTCCCGGGACATCTTCAAATCCATGTGGCTCTTTTGCCCTGAGAAGCTGGGTACGAAGAAGGCAGCGGGAATTGCCATCCCCTCAGTGGAGTCAATCACGGACACATTCAAGGGCGTGTTTCACCGCGACGCCAAAACCCAACTGGGCGAGTACCTGAAGGTTTCGATCAGCGTCCTGACGAAATGGAAGGATGCCGAAGCATTCTGGACTTCGAAGAAGCAGGTATGGCCGGATCTCTCAGCCGTAGCTCTCACGCTGTTGTACCTGAAACGCGGGTGGACGCCGTGTTCAGCCAGTTGGGGGCAATCTCAAATGAGCGAGGGGGGAGAATCAACCCTTCTGCATACGAGACGACAGCCCTTTACTACTGCAACAAAGACATCTCTGGGAGGTTCAAGGACTTCGACGACGAACATTCGCTGTCTCGGGTGTGATTCTCAATAACAGGCATCTGAGAACACAACAGTGCAAGCCTTTTTTCTACGTTCAGTGTTTTTCCGGGACTCCCGGAGTGACTTTTCTGAGCGGTTCAAAGACTTCGATGACGAACATTCGCTGTCTCGGGTGTGATTCTCAATAACAGGCATCTGAGAACAAAAGTGCAAGCCTTTTTCCTACTTTCCTACTTTCAGTGTTTTTCCGGGACTCCTGGAGTGGCTTTTTTTAGCGCACCATTCTACAGCGTGGCTCGCTGGACCGAAACCCGGGAAGAGTGTGCACCACGAGAGGTCCCCGGAAGTGTTCTTTCCCCTGTTTCCCATCTTTCCCCTCTTCAGCCACGACGAAGTTACGCACATATCCCTTTGTGCTTTTCTCGTTTCCATGCGCATCTTCCTGGATCAGGTTTCTTGGCGCATGGTCCAGCCGGGTAGAGAAGAACACCAAGAGACCGTGAGTCGGCATTGCGGATTGTCATGGCGAACTGCGTTCCGTGGCGGAAGACTCGGTCGCCAACACTGTCCTCGAGTGGGATTACTCCCCGTGTGTACGCCACAATGTACGCGGCATACCGCTGGTGTCGCTGAGAAGTGATAACGGGTCCTTGTCCTGGCTGTTCAACCCGGCACAGATGGGCACAGGGGATCGGAAGCAGTCGGGACCGTGCACATACGCAGTGCACATGAGGCAGTGCGCCGCTGTGGCCACACCCTGATTGAACAGTTGTGCGCCCGTGGGCTGCGACCGGCAGACACAGAGCCCACTCGCGGTTGGAGGTGGGCTCATAGTGGCCATAAGCTCTTCCCGAGTGTGGCAAGGATACTTGACCGCTCACCATCATCACCATAATTGTGCTGCTGGTAGCCGCAATGAAAAGGTTCACAATGACTGTTATGTGCAGGAATGGAAGTAAAAGTCCACGAATAAATACTAAGACTACTGAGTATTTTTCATTGGAAAACGTTCACCCGCACCCCACCCGCACTCCACACGGACTCACACCGAGTCCGTGTGGAGTGCGGGTGGGGTGCGTGTGGGGTGCGGGTAGGAGTCGTCGGCGGAAAAAAAAAAATCTGCGCGGAATGCGGCGGACTGCATAGTATGTAGTAAAATTTGCACTTTTACTAGTAAAAATTACAAGTGCACTAGTAAATTTTACTAGTGCACTTGTAAATTTTACTAGTGCACTAGTAAAAATTACAAGTGAATTCAGGTGTTTTTCAGACCAAAACAGTGTATTATAGGGGGTTTTGCGTGAAAAATTGCGAGATTGAAAACTGGGGAGGTTTGGTCGATGTGCACTACCCCTCGGACTGAGTTGGGCAGGGTTGTTGGGAGCCTTGATGGGAATCATCTCCCCTGATATACAGCCGCGCCGTTGAAAAAGGATGAGAGGAGCAGCGCGCACCCAACTGGAACTGTGCGCACTGTCCAGCCCCTTTACCCTGAGACTTTTGTTGAGCTAGTTGACAGCTGCCGAGGAAAAGCGTCTACAAAATGAGAAGAAACGGAGGCAAGAGAGACGCACTGTGAGTGGTGTCGTGCCAAATTCACAACAGTGAAACACACTCTACAATGGCGACGTGAGCGGGGAGCGGGGAACCCTGGGCAGAAGCGGCCACCTGACTGTTGCGAATACTTCCAGTAGGTCCGAGCATGCCTGCCACTTCCTGACACGCTTCGGCACGGAGGCTTTGCCCAAGCAGGGATCTTGACATTGTTGTTGCCGCAGTAAGGAGTTCCACACAGCCCATCAATGTAGCACTCGGGCTCGACCATAATAGTCAGTAATTTGTGAGGTTTCGTAAACATGAAAAAGCGGACGAGGCAGCAGGAAGAGTGCTGAACGGACGAAGCGTCTTTGATGTGGATCGGTCTACCATGATGCAGGCCTCCAATATGTATGCGCCCAAGATGCCGCCGGCCTAGTGCAGATGGAAGAGATCGGCAGGTTTGCACGGGGGACCCTCGAGCATCAGAGGAACCGCAGATCCGAGAGCGACTAAACGCGCCACAGAGCAGCATCAACGGCAAGACGCTGCACCAACTCCGGAGGTCCAGCGGAGCAGTGCGCTAGTGAGGCAATCGATTCTACAAAACGGCACAACGGAGATATGTGGTTTACGGTGCAACGAAAAGGCCACCTCTCAACACATTCTGACAGCGGGCGACACAGCGCACCTTAGATGGTTTCAGCCGGAGGCGGACCAAAGGCCGGTGTTCGGGCACCCACCCGAATGCAGGCCCTGGACGCCTATGCGAATGGAACCACGCGGTAATCCGGAGTGTGGCTCTACGCGTGCCAGCTGCCCGGGAGACAAGTGCACTGAATGGGCAACATGGGACCTACAAGCATAGGAAGAAGGTGTGAACGCAAGCACGGCAGCGGCAGCAACACCCCAAGAATCAACGACAATAAAATGAAGCAGTAGGCACCGCGTTCATTCCCAACACCCCGACCCGACCAAGCAACCCCCAAACCCCAAGAAGTACTAATCTCACGGCAACAGCCCAAACAACTTCCCCTAGCACCCTCGTGTGACAAGAATCCTCCAGTCCTCGAAACCCCCCGTGGATCTTCCATACCATAAGCATGCTTGACAAATGGGCAGTCAGGCGCGAGAGATGCGTGGGTTTCTTCTTGAGCGTACCAAGATCGTCGTTTATTGGCGGCTCATACTTTTTCCTTCACGGTCGCCAACCTCGAGCCACCTCGTTTGCACTCTGCATTTTTGCGTTTGCACTCTACCAAAGCAATGGGACAGACGGTGGACGCATCTTGGTCCACCCTCGGCACTGACCAACCGCAACCGGTCGCGATCAAACATCCTTCCACGCAAGGAAGATCTTGTGATTCCACCACAGGGCGGCTGGACCATGGCCAGGGTGCTTCGTTGCAAGTTGCTGGAGGGAACTCAGCGGGTTACGCAGCGCCGCGCAGTGTTCGGGAACTCCTGGCGGCGGACCCATGCGCGATTACGGAGGGGAGCGAGTGCTGGCCAGCCGCAAAACTGCACGAAGTACACAGAACCCCCCGAAAAAAGTTGGCCGGACAAAAGTTGGACCACCAGAGCCCAAAATAGGTGAGTTGGACCTTTTTGTCCGGTCCAACTTATTTCCGTTTACGGTATTTGCCTTCAGAGTTGACCGCACTGTTGCCCACGACTCAGTCCAAAAAATGGATGCCAAGCCTGTCCGGCATAAGACGCACGCAGGCAGAGATATTCGTAACCTCCTGGGCCAAACGCAAGATACCAGAGCATCTTTTGCCGTGCAATGGCGCCCATCTATTTCTGGTACCAGGACGTACCTGTGCACGACTCTGCTCTGAGAGGACAAGGACGCCTCCTCCCTCGCGCTCCGTCTCTTCCGATGTTATTGTCCCGTGTTCCCACCGCATCGAGCCACAGGGAGGTCGTGTTCGAGTGTTCACGTTTGCCTTGAGTGGGGGAAACCTGGATTGACGCGGTCTGCCTAAGCGCGGGGCTCTCAAGCACTGGGTTAACACTTTGCTCTGCTCTCCCAGCCCCATTTTGTCGAGCTAGGTGAAAAAGAAGCCGGTTCTTCTGAATGTGTGCTTCACTTGCCACAGTTTCTTCTTGTTTCACCCCAAAACACCTGCCAAAACACCTGAAATCACTTGTAGATTTTACTAGTGCACTTGTAAATTTTACAAGTGCACTTGTAAATTTTACAAGTGCACTTGTAAAATTTACTAGTGGCACTTGTAAACCATTTTCACTTGTAAAACCACTAGTAAATTTACTAGTGAAAGCCTTTACTACTGCACCGTGTAGGCCAATTTCCTCCCCCCCCCAAAAAAAAAAAGAACGCCGCCACAGGCAACTTACTGCGCGATAATCGCCGGAAACACAAAAAAACGCTGCCCAGCGTTCTCTTTCGGGCTTACTATTGATTGTGATCGCGAAATAATCCCGCCAACAGGCCCGAAGAGCAATTCGAAGGACCCCGCGCGCCCCCGGGAAGCGTCTCGGCTGAGGAAAGCCAGGAGAGCGGAGACCGTTCGAGAACCCAGCAGCGACCGCGGGAGTCGCGCCGAAGCGCAGCCCGGCGGCGACAAGGACGAAGCGGCGGGCCGCAGCCAGGGGGAAGCCGCCTACCGTGACCTGTTCGAATCGATCGGATCGCGTGCCCACGTCGACCCGCGCCGGCTGCAGCAGTACGAGATTCCGACCCACATCTACGCTGAGGACCCGGCCGGCGGCGGGCGCGGCGGCGGCCTCCGCTGCACGCTGGACGCCCTCCAGAAGTCGGCGGCGCAGCTGACGCACAGCTCCGACGGCGCTCTCGCGGAAGCAAGCACCGCAAACTCGCCGGGGCCCCACCCACACGCTCCCCCCAACCGCCCCGCCGCAAACCCTTCCCAGCACACGTCCCGCGAAGAGTCGTCGTCGCTCTCGAGCAACCCCGAAACCCATCAATTCGGGGATCCGTGGCGCGTCGACATCAAGCCGTCCGACTTCCTGGTCCCGAACCGCCGCGTGGCGGAAAACGAGGCCGCGGGGTTCGGTGGAATCGACAGCGGCCAGGACCGAAGCGCGGCAAGTCGCAGCCCGTACAAGCAAACGCCGGCTGGGTGGCACCATGAGGTGCCACCGGCGGGGGACCTCTACCTTGGGGATCTTAGAGCGTCGCGCGAGCGCAAGCCCGCGCAGGCGAGGGAGCAGAGCGCAGGGCACGCCGCGCCCGGTTCAACGCAAAGCGACGATTTGACCCCGGAACGTGGTGTTCCCGACGCTTGCCCGCACAGCGGGAAAGCAAACACCGTGTCTTCCTCCCTTCAAACCACCGGCAGCGACGGCCACCTGCGCCGGTCCCGCGTGCACGCGGACCCCGACGATTCGGGGAACACGGAAGGCCCATGCCTCCCGGCGCCGGCGCCCCGGTGCGACCAAACGCCGCGGCCGGCCGCCGGTTGCCAGCAGCGGCTCTCGTTCGACTGCTCGCCGGGCTCGAACGGCAACCAGCATCCGCCGGGCGCTCAGCCGTTGCATTCGTCGGACGGCGCCCTGGGGCACGCGCACCCCCACGCGCATGCCTACCGCCCGGTTCCGAAGCAGCCTTGCGCGGACGACCCGTTTCGGTCTCGGTCGGCGGAAGCCGACCAGCTCCCCGGCGAGCCGCCCGTGCTGCAAGGGCAGCGGGGGCTGTCGGAGGGCCACCGGGGGGGACCCCCCCCGTGGCAGGCCTGCGAAGGGACTGCGCGGGACCACGCGCAGAGCCTCCCGGCGCACCCCCGGGCGACCAAAGGGACGTGGAGAAGGGACGCGGCCGCGGTGGAGAGGCAGGGCAGCCAGCGGCTGCAGGGGGGTCGGAGCTTAACGCCCGCCACGTTCGGTGACGCGCAGCCGGCGACGCTCGACTGGATGGCGCTCGGGGCGCAGGCTGTCCGGCGGGGCCCCTCGCACGACGCCGCGCCGCACCACTCCCACGGGCACTACACGGGCTGCGTCGACGGCGCCAAAAACCCGAGCCCAGCCTCCCCGCTGTCCCCGCCGTCCCCCCGCGTTGCCGCCATGCAGCCAGCCCCGCCGACCCCGTTCGCCTGGCAGCCTGCTGCGCTGCCCACCAGCGGCCCGTCGCCGAGCCCTAGGATCCCGAAGTTCGACGCCGGCTTCGGCGAAGGGCGCACGCCTTTCCACCCGTCTCTGAGCTGCCTCTCCGTCGCAACCTCGGCTGGGCCGGCAGTGGAGTCGCTCGCTGGAAGCGCCTACCGCGAGACGCCGACGGCCGACGCGGGGCAGATGCAGCTGGAAGACCTGCGTTCCAGCGAGCCCGCCTCGAGGCCCGCCGCAGCGTCGTCCCCGGTCGCAGACGCCGACAACGACCTGAAGGCGTCGAAGCAGAGCGCTGGGCAGGACTTCATCCTCGGCAGCTCCGTCGCGGACGCGTCGGCTTGGTCCAAGCACACGACTCTCACCACCCACGACATGCACCACGCGCCCCGCGCGTGCGGCCAGTCCTCGGAGGCTGATAGCCTGCCCTATTTCATGGACGACCAGCGGGTATGCCTTTTTAGGATCAAGTCGCGCCTCCGGAGCGACTTACGCCCGCCGTAGCAGTGCGAAGAGAAGTGAGGAGACCGGAAACTCCCCGGAGAGATGGTCCCTGCACTCTAACTCGTCTCTCTCTCCCTCTTTCTCTCTCTCTCTCTCAAACTTTCCCCGGGGGTTTCCGAATGTTTCTGGGTTCCCTGTGGGGTTGGGTGCCAGTCGGGCTGTTTTTTGTGGCTGCATTTGTGGTTTCTGTGTGGTTTCCTTAAGGAATTGGCTTGTGTAGGTGGTTTCGCCTTTTTTAACATTCTGTAGGCCCTACATCAGCCTAAACGTTGCCCTTAAATGTATTGTGCAGGCTAAAAAGACGGAGGCAGGCGTGTTCTGGTACCCTGGGTTGATCAGAATTCCTTATACCTGAATATGACACAGGAGAAATACAAGTGGGAGAACTATCAACCGGCACGCCAAACAAAACGAAGCGCCTGTCATTTTTGAATCTGCGAGGGCTGGCGGGGCGCGTTAAGTCCTCTTTCTTCACACTCGGCGGCTTCCAAGCTCCGGGGGTCGAAGCCACCGCGGTAGATTCAATTAGCTAAGCGCAACGAACCACAAACCAGGGAAGTGTTGGACACCGTTTGCCAAAGGAATCGGAATACCAAAAGTTCCCACCCACCCGCACCGGTGGAAACGCAACTCATTTAGTTTTTTGAAAGTATGCCAATACTGCAGGGAATAGTTGACTAGACCTCTTGAGTTTGTGCTGACCACGAATAGGGGAGTCGGGAGAACCTACAAAGCCAAAAGCAGGACCGACCCCCCCGTTCGTGAGAAAAAGCGAAGAATAAAAACACCTTCTTTTTTCCATCTATCTTTGTCAAGAGCTGCAACTCAACTATTCCTCCCTTTCGAGAGTTTCTTTCATTGAGCTGAATCAGTGAAGATCGTCAACGAGTGAAGCGCGCAAAGCATTCTCGTGCCCACTTTCTGTAGCGTTTTTTCAAGGCTTTCTGCACACTCGACAGCCTCCACACCCCTCCGTCCGTGAGGCGATATGAATCCACGCTTACCCACCACAGCGCGCACCTGCGGATTCCGGTGGAAACAGGGCCACATCGACGCCAGCCCGAAGGCCGGACAACGACTCCTGTGAGCTGAGCCCCTTCAGCCGAGCCAGCTACACGGAGCCCGTAGCTACTGCGGTGGCAGCAGCGGTGTCGCCCGCGCCTTATGGAGGTGGATCGAAGAACGGGCCGAACGTCGAAAGTCAGATACGTGCGTTGGAGGCGCAGGTGGCCGAAGCCTCCGAGCGCTTGAAGCTGTTCGCAGCGTCGCGCGCCGAAAGCGCGTATCCGGGGCCAGCCTCTGCATCTCGCTCTGCCGGCTTCGACCCGCCCGCCGGCTTCGAGCGACGGCAGGTGCCCGGTGCCGTGGACCACCACGTAGTGCCCTCGCATGCGCACGAGTCTGCGATGACCGATTCGCTGTCGACTTCTCGTCTCACTGCTCTCGAACCCGCGCCGGACGCTCTTCAAGAAGTCCTCTGCGCCCGGACTGCATAGTTAGCTACATGTAGGTGTCCAACGGATCCGGCATCAACGTGCAGGCAGGGTGACACAGAGCTGAAGCTGCGCGCAGAAGGCGCGTATCCGGGACTAACCTCTGCATCTCGCTCTACCTACAGGTCCCTCGCATGCGCACAAGTCCGATGACCGACTTGCTGTCGACTTCCCACTGCTCTCGAACCCGCGCCGGACGCTCTTCAAGAAGTCCTCTGCGCCCGGACTGCATAGTTAGCTACATGTAGGTGTCCAACGGATCCGGCATCAACGTGCAGGCAGGTGACACAGAGCTGAAGCTGCGCGCAGAAGGCGCGTATCCGGGACTAACCTCTGCATCTCGCTCTACCTACAGGTCCCTCGCATGCGCACAAGTCCGATGACCGACTTGCTGTCGACTTCCCACTGCTCTCGAACCCGCGCCGGATGCTCTTCAAGAAGTCCTCTGCGCCCGGACTGCATCGTTAGCCACATGTTGGTGGTGTCCAACGGACTCGGCATCAGCGTGCAGGCGGATCGGAGGAGGGGGTGACACTCTAAAGCTGAGTTTGCAGCATCGAGCGCCGAAGGCGCGTATCCGGGGCCAGCTTCTGCATCTCGCTCTACCGACTTCGCCCCGCCCGCCGGCTTCGAGCAACGACAGGAGTTTGGTGTCGCCGACCACCATGTAGTGCCCAGGAGGCAGACAAATCGGTCAAGACGGGGAGAAAATCTTAGTTTAATGTTCAGGCAGGACACTGCCTCTCATGCATGTTTGATGCACGCAAAGGGAGGGGAAGACCTCAACAACCGTGTCGCAACCAGGTGTTACCTGAGGGGCGGCGCGGGTACCATCCCGATTTAAGTCCACGTCCGCTTACTCCGGTACAGCGAGACGGTGAATGCCGACCACGTGCGCTTCAGCTCTCAGAGTGATGTCGTGTACGTTGAGCACCAACATGTAGCTAACCATGCAGTCCGGGCGCAGAAGACTTCTCGAACAGCGTCCGGCGCGAGTTCGAGAGCAGTGAGGCGGGAAGTCGACAGCAAATCGGTCATCGCAGACTCGTGCGCATGCGTATGAGCAGCCGACTCACATCGCTATCGTCGACGCTCTTAAAAGTTGCTTGGGCTCGAGACAACGTCGAACGCAACCAAAAAAAGAGAAACCCGTCTGTTGTTGCCTCGTCAGCGGTAAAACGGAGTTGAAGATGCTCCGTTTATTCGACAAACAAGTAGAAGAATGAGACAAAACCTTCATGGCGCCTTTCTTCTTCTTCGGCTGCACGTGGTGGGATCTTTCTGAAGAATGAGACAAAACCTTCATGGCGCCTTTCTTCTTCTTCGGCTGCACGTGGTGGGATCTTTCTGAAGTAGACGGTGCCATCACCGAACAACCTTTCGACGTAAGAGAAGACCCCCCCTTCCCCTTTATAACCCGGAATCCGGGAGCTGGGTCGCTTTGGCACTCAAATGCTGGAGCGAGCCGGCGAGAGGCTTCTTATTGTAGATTTCTGTTAGACTCCCTTTTTCTCTTTAGAGTCGACGAAGAAAAGTAGGGGGGAAAAAAAAGTAGAAAGCACGACCGCACCTGTGTGTTTACGCGCAAGGTTCTTCGTTTGCCGCTTTGCTTCTCTTGTTGCCGATGCGAGTAAGTCAACCAATTCAATTGCATTATCATAGCCGACCAGCCTGGCATGATCTCACTGTGTAGTTCGAAATGGCGAAGCCAGGGGGCGGAAAGATTGCACCCGAGTGAGGGGCGTGCCGAGCAGAGTGTCCCATCCAATCCATATCTTCATACTCGCTCGGAAAGGTACCAGGGAAAGCCTGCTGCACGGGAGCCAAGCTTCACGTGTTCGGCGGTACTGCAGAGCCACGGGCCAACGGGTCAATGGCTACCGATTTCCCAAACTAAAGCATCAAGGCGTGGCGCACCTTGGCGCTTGGCGCTCGCGCTGAACACAAGCTCGTCGAAACGGTCAGCCACAGGGCAGAGCGGACGGGGTTGTGGCACTGTGCTGCCTCCGACTCAAGCTTTGCAAGCTGTGGTTGACCGTCACGTTCCTGGACCAGGAGCGGCCTTTTCTTCTTCACTCATACTCGCGCGGAATGAATAACTGGGCCTCTTGAGTTTGTGCTGCTCACGATCGCGAGAGTCGGAAAACCTAGCATACCCTCCAGTGAGGCCCCTACTTTGGTGAGAAAAAGCGAAGAACAAATGCTGCGCCACGGTCAGCTATCTTGACTACACATGAGCATCCCCCTTACTGCGTTTTAGGATCAGAAGCGTTGGAAAGCAACCATCAACGAAAAGACACTGAGAGCAAGAAGGAGCGTGCATGTGAGTCGAATAGACGACACACTGGGCTTCGCCGACACGATGACGGCGATTGCCCCCCCGCGCATGCGTGTCACTGTGTGGGTCTGCTCAGTGGTGGTGGGACGAGGTATCGTGAACATCAACGTTCCGTATGATGGCGATGCCGACTTGAGTATGCAACCCCCTTTCTCCCATCGTATCAACACTCTGCACTTTTTCTAGTCCGACGAAGTGTGGGCCACTTTCACAGTCTGCAACAAGGTGGCCAATGCTCTGCGCGACTCAGAAATGTAACGCCCAAGGAACCCTTCCAACAGGAAGAAGGTAGACTAGGTGCTGGAGCATGCTAGCCGTTGGATTGCTTCCCAGGCTCGCAAGTTACCAAGTTAGCGACGCTACGACGACACAGAGGAAGATAGAGACAAATCGAAATGCACGAAACCGTCAGGGGATCGTGTCATTGTGACCTTCAGGCACCGTGCAATAGTCTATAGTATTTGATGAGCAGTAGCCCTTGAGATATAGACTTGAACCCCATCGACACAGCGGCGTTCAAAGCGGAGCTGAAGCGATACCTTGACTTCGAAGGCGAGCGCACGCAGGAAGCGTCGTTCCTGCAGCGCAAGATCCAGCTGTTCGACCCGGAGACGTTCCGATGGGGCGACCTCGTCAACATGGGGCAGCTGACCGACTGCTGCCAGCTCTTCGTGTTTACGGGGCCGACCGGACCCGGGAGCGAAATACCCCGCGATTTCCCGCCCCCTCGCACGGCCGCTCTCACCGCTGACCTGGAGAGCAAGCACGTCGACAGCGAGTGGTGGGAGAAGGCAATCGAAGAGGAGCCGTCCCTTTTAGTCATCCGGATCCTCGTCACCGAGTTCGTCGGCACACTGCTCCACGTGTGGCTCACCACATGCGCCCTCATCTACGCATCCCTATCCTGCGACCCGGCGAGCCCGACTTGCGCCATCGACAACATCACACCAGCAACCGTGCATTCCGCTTCCATCCTTGCCCTCATCCTCTCATTCTCCCACTACAGCGGCGCGGATCTCAACCCCGCTGTGACCGTCGGCATGTACGTCGCCCGGAAGCTCACCTGGCCTCTGGCGACTTTGGCCATCATCATGCAGGTACTGGCGCGTTTCTTTTCTTTTTAGAAGCATTTCCGAAACCAACATACAAGTCTGTCAAGAAGAAGCAAGAGGGCACACGCGAAAAACAAAGCGAACTTTTGTTTGTGCGCACTTCCTTCAAACCTGTTTTGTTCATGTGACGGGAGTGAGGATAGTACGCTGCCATCGATCTGTTTTTGTTCTTGACAAATTGCATTTGTTAGACACAAAAACTGTCCTCTTATTTTTGGTCAGTTGATGGTCGTGCGTTACTTCGTTGATCAGTGCAAGCCCCGACTCCAGAAACATACTTGTACAGGGAACGTGTCAGTTAGACTTTGGCGGACACTTGCCGGCATAGCGGAGAACCCGCCCCCCTCCCCCACCTTTATATTTTCTGAAGGACAGATGACGGCATGGCAAACCATGGCTTTGTCCTGTAGGCTACTGTGGCCGACGCCCCTCGCCATGCCGGACATTGTCCGCCAAAGTCTAGCTGACACGTTCCCACACGCACCTGTTTGTAGGTAATACTCGAGGAGGTGCACGTCTCAAAGAAGTAGGAACTGAGATGTAGCCCACACGAAACACAAGTAAACTGCCCTGTTAAATCTGGATTCAGTGTCAGCAAAAAAAAGGGACCCACTTTGCAGTTGCATGGGTTCTCCCCCCTCCTCTAGAAAGCCGTCGAAACTCGGACATTCAGTTAAGATTTCCCCCCCGCGGTGAAAATGCAACCCCTGCTCAACATGCATGCGCGTGGGGCGCCCAAGACTAAATTCAAAGCGAATTTCTTCTTGGTGTCGGTCGCAACACTTACAAACGTGGCTAGCCGTAGTTAAAGTGTATAAGCATACCTACTACCCTCATACTACCCGCCTCACAGCCTCAATGGTCAACCGGAGACCCTAAAACACCGAACCTCTAACCACAATAAACGCTAAAAAGAATGGATGAGGACTAGTCCCTCAAGGTTTCATACCACTACCTGCGGAGTCTTACACTCCCTGCGAGTCGGAGACCCCTTTACCGTTTCCCTTTTCTATTTTACACGTTCGAAGAAGACTAAACATTAAACCCCCTCCGTCCGTAAGGAGCTGACCACAAAAAACCGGTCCTCAAAAAAAACCGTCCACCGCGAGAGTAGGAGAAAGTAGAAAAGGGAAACTAGAGTTTTCGTTGACCGCACTACCCTGAGCCCAAATCCTGGACGTGGTTTCAGGTGGCAAATTTGGCAAGTGATCATGATCAGAAGGTCCTACTTGGGCGGTTCAGTTTCCTCACACATTGCATGATGCAGTGGCTTATATATGGGTCTGGTGCTCGGACCAAGTCGGAGCAACGAAAAAAAAAAAAAGCACAGAATGCCCCGGCTGAGGGGCCCAGTAGTAGTGCTACAGTACAGCAGTCACACTAGCAGTACACAGCACCGGTTACTGCACCTTTGGATCATCGTTGAAGCAACGTACAGCCTCAATTTTGGAACCTGCGACTGGCCCAATAGCTTGAAAAAAATTTCCGCGCCTGCGGCGCTGGTATTGTTTCATGACGTGTTGCCAAGAAAGCGAAGACCGCGGCTTTCCGCCCTGCTGTTGCAGATTACTGCCAAGTGTTCTTGAATGATCCCGGCACACTGCTACAGTACCCCAACACTCGCCTTCTTCGCATGGCTCTTCTGCTTCCGAAGGACAGTCGCTGTGATGGACAGTAGTGACAACCAAAGAGGTGCACCCTGTCAGATACATAAACGTGCAGTTGTGCCGCAACTGGGATTTTTAGTAACTCCGAGCAACTTATGGACAGTTACGTGGGAGGAATTTTATATATTAGGCCCTGATTGCATGTGGCTGAAAAAAAAAACACGCAGCTCCTCGGAGCCGTCGTTGCGACCGGGCTGGCCCTTGCGATGACTCCTGGCAGCGACGAGGCGAGCTTCGGGATGTTCAAGGACGGCGCGGTGCACGTCGTCACCACGGGGCCGCACCCGTTCTCGAAGGGGCAGGCGTTTCTGTCCGAGCTCCTGTCGTCCTTTTTCATCGTGTTCGTGGCGCTGACCATGGTCCGCCAGCGCTACACCAAGGCGACCGAGAACAAGACGCGCCTCCAGCCCCACCGCGTCGAAATGGCACTGGCCACCGCGGCCGCGTACTTCTCCTGCTTTTCGGTGTTCTCCGCCGCGTACCCCTCCACGTCGAACCCTGCCCGCGCCATAGCAATCGCAGCCGTCGCCCAGGACCACGGCGAGGGCTGGCGCGAGCTGTGGATATTCGCCGTCACGCCGCTGCTCGGCGGGTTTCTCGCGGGGGTCGCGTTCCGCGTCGCGCAGGGCATCGACCCCCCGGCCCGGCTCAGCGAGGCGCACGCGGACGCAGACGCGGACGAGCCGCCCGCGAAGCCGGCCGGCACCGGCGGGGGCATGCGGCCGCGGGGCGGCGACAGGGCCCCGGCGGCCGACCCGTTCCCGGTGTCGCCGGCGGCCGTGAAGGCGGCGGCGAAGTCGAAGACGATCAACGTTGTCGACGGGCAGCTCGAGGCGCGCATCCGGATCGCGCCGGACAGCGCGCACGCTGCTGTCCTCGACACCCTCGAGCGGTGGTCGGGGTTGAAGCGGGCCTGGGTCGCGGACGACTTTGGGGTCATGGTTACCCTTTCGTACCAGACAGTCGTTGACGGAGCCTTCTACAAGCTGTGCAGTGCTGGCTGACCGAGCGGAGAAACGTCGGCAGCCCATTTCTCCTGACGTTCTGCCATCAGCTGTAGGGCACACGCTGAAAGCTGTCATGCGCCCTGGATCTTCCCGGAAACCAACGGTGCCCGTATTAGCGCGCACGCTGCTGTCCTCGACACCCTCGAGCGGTGGTCGGGGTTGAAGCGGGCCTGGGTCGCGGACGACTTTGGAGTCATGGTTACCCTTTCGTACCAGACAGTCGTTGACGGAGCCTTCTACAAGCTGTGCAGTGCTGGCTGACCGAGCGGAGAAACGTTGGCAGCCTATTTCTCCTGACGTTCTGCCATCAGCTGTAGGGCACACGCTGAAGGCTGTCAGGAGCCCTGGATCTTCCCTCCAGAAACCAGGTATTCACACGCCTACGGTGCCCGTATTGCATGCTCCAGCGCCTAGCCCAGTGCCTAGGTACTCCTTCCTATTGGAAGGGTGCCTTGCGGCGTTGCGTTTCGGGTCGTCCAGAGCATCGACCCCCCGGCCCGGCTCAGCGAGGCGCACGCGGACGCAGACGCGGACGAGCCGCCCGCGAAGCCGGCCGGTACCGGCGGGGGCATGCGGCCGCGGGGCGGCGACAGGGCCCCGGCGGCCGACCCGTTCCCGGTGTCGCCGGCGGCCGTGAAGGCGGCGGCGAAGGCGAAGACGATCAACGTCGTCGACGGGCAGCTCGAGGCGCTCGCGCCGGACAGCGCGCACGCTGCTGTCCTCGACACTCTCGAGCGGTGGTCGGGGTTGAAGCTGGCCTGGGTCGCGGACGACTTTGGGGTCATGGTTACCCTTTCGTACTAGACAGTCGTTGACGGAGCCTTCTACAAGCTGTGCAGTGCTGGCTGACCGAGCGGAGAACAACTGTTGCCACCCGCGCAGCCAATTTCTCCTGACGTTCTGCCGTCTGCTGTCCCATGTGGAGCATGAACACGCACCACGTGGGCGGGCCTTTCCGCCAGCCCGTTGCTCAGCAGATCCTGAGACAACCAGCTTCGGTTGCCTCATCGGAGCGCGGCTCGTCGGCTTACGGGAGTGAACACACTGCCCGGACATAGGTTCCGTCGACACTCACGAAACTTTGCTTTTAAGTATCTTTTCGACTCCCCCTTCGTCCTGGACGAAGGAGGTGCATTGCCAGAGAAGTCACAGCCACATGCATAGCCGTATGCATACGTATGCATACGTATGCATACGTATGCATAGCCGTATGCAGCGCCGTATGCGTATGCGTATGCAGGTTTGGGCGCATACGCGTATGCAGCCGTATGCAGCCACCATAGCTCCACGGTGCCGTTATTGCAAGCTCCAGTGCCTAGGTACCCCTTCCCGTTGGAAGGGTCCCTTGCGCGGCGTTGCGTTTCGGGTCGTGCCAGGGCTTAGGCTCCACGGGTGGAACGTGTGGATTTCCACACGCTAATTTTTTTTTGAACTACGGTGTCCCTATTCATGTCCCAGTGCCTAGGTACTCCTTTCTGTTGGAGGGTTTCTCGCTGGGCGTTGCGTTCTAGGTTGTGCAGAGTGTCGATACGTTGCATTTGGTGAGACACGCAGGCGTTGATTAAAACCGCGCCGTTTCTCGCAAAACTCATTCAGTCTAAAATGAAGCCGAACACATGGAGGCCTAAGTGTATGGTCTCTACTTTCAATTGGAGCGTGTTTGTGTTGATCGGATTCTGGGTTCTCGAATGGCGTTTTGATCTGCAGGCTTTCCAGTCCGAATCTTGATCGTCGCAAGTGCGTGTTTGCTCCTCGTGTTGTGAAGCCAATACATTTGCGAAAAGTATTTTCGCCAACAGCCTAACCAGCAAGCTGTTCCATAGTTAGTGTCGTTTCTGTAGGATACCATGTGTCAACTACTCTCGGGGTGTTCAGAGATACTCCGGAGCGCCGTTGCTACGTTGGTTCTGAACTGAAAGGCTCCCAGGTGGGCCGGGCCTGATTCGGGGCGACTCCTTGGGAGGGACAAGGGTACACTACGTGCCGGCGCCTCTGCATTTTAAAATGCAAAAAGGAAGCGGCTATGAGCAAGGGCGGAGGAGATAAACCTATTTTTCTCATATCGGCCAGATTCCCTTTTTTTTTGGCGTCGCTCAGTGTTAACATTCCACGGAAGGGATCGTTCGCGATTCAAGAAGAGGGATGCCGGTTAGAATGAGTATGAAGGACATACCACATGCTCGAAAGACATGGCGGGAATGCAAAATGAATCGGGCATGTGCCAATGAAAATGCAAAAGTCAAGACCGTTCCTCTTCCATGGACTCGTTCCAGATCCGAGTTAGCATACTCGTATGCGCTCGATCAAATGGTCAAGGAAAACGGGAAGACAAAAAAAGGCAATCGAGGAAAGCTCGCCTACCGTTGCGTCGTCATGATCAGGTGCTTGTGCATGCGCGGTAGTAGCGGAATTGTTTGTTGACAGCGGAAGGTGAACCGACGCCTCTCGTTTCATCTTTCAAAGACGGTGTAGCTTGCTTTTGCAGGGCTCCCGACAATGTGCACGCCGACAGTCTGCGTGTGTACTACGAGTACGATGTGGTGTAATGCGTGTGCAAAATGCCGCGATACAAAGACATACAGAGCAGCGCCTGCCGGTTGAATTCATTCAATGCAGCAGAATCGTACGAGCCCTCTAACCCCGCACGGACTCGTTGCGTAGCATCAATCCGTATCAAAGAAAGGCACGGAAGAGAAAGCGTATTGTCTTGTCCTTCTCTACTACTCTACCTTCGGTTTGCTTGAGCAGGTTGTCAGCTTTCCATCCTCACATGCGCACTTCCTCTGAGTCAAAAACAAAGCAAAACTTACGCATTTCTCTTTGAGTGTCGACGAACTGCTCTTTGAGTCTCACCGCAACCGATACATCCGAAAATTGCGTTGCTGGTTGTACGCTATCAGTATTCGTGGTTCTTTTTGCCTTGAAAACTTCTTTTTTTACTTTGGTAGTACTGTTGTTCTGAAGGGAACAATGCCGGAACGACGGCTGCACACGAAAAAGTTAGACGAAACCAACCAAAAAAGTGCCAAGGACCCCTTCACCCAGAGATCCTTATTCCCTGTACACGCGAAGAACAATAATCTTGTGCCGTACGATACGGCGTGCCATTCTCCGCCGTCATTGATCCGCTTGATGCTGCTCGTTCGTTTTGTCAGAGCACGACCCTCGTTCCGGGCACTGTTCTTCTCAACCCTATTCCGACGAGCCGGACGTAACGCCCGATTTGATCGGGGGTTTCTTCCTCTGGCGCTTAGGATGTTCGCCGGGGGCACCAATCCACAAAATATATGGAATGGACCGATTTGTGGCGGATCTTTCCATTGCCCATTCGTGCGCTTGGGGCGGTTAGAAACCCGACCTAAGGTATCTGTGGGTATGCCCATGCCGACCCTGTCACAGGACACCCAGAATGCATCTGTAGGTGCCAGGGTTAGAGCGCTCAGCTACAAAGGCAACAAAGATACACGCACAAGTACGCGTTCTGCCACTACAGCAGATACGATACGCACACTAACATACTATACCTAAAAGGAACCTTTACGACAATGGTCACCCGGAGACTATAAAACCCCGGATCCCTAAGCGAACTTGCACTCTAAAAAAAGCGTGTGCGTGCGAAACGGGTAGCTGGTGGGCGTAGACGTTGATTCACTCCCCAAGCAGGAACGTGGGTGTGTTGGCGACGCGTGTGCTCTCACGCCCTGTCCAGCGCTGCCTTGTAGTCCGGATCGCCTTCTGTTCCCCTCTCGGACATGCTCGACAACGAGCGGATGTTCGTCCGGCGGTTCTGCAGCACCGCGCGACGAGAGCTGCCAAACCTCCCGAACAAAAAGAGACGTTGGCTCCTCAGTGCGCACAGCCGGTTTTGCTTGGGCGCACGATAGGTATAACACGATACGCTGCCAACCGCCTCTTTTAATAAATGACAAACACGTTTGTTACCATAAAAAAGCACGAGACCCTTGAGCTTGAGGGACGCTTGCGGGGAGCAAGAAGAGAAGGTCCCGCGAGTTCCTGTGTCTTCGTCCGGTGTCCGTGTCCGGTCCTGGATGCGGTTCTCTCTCCCTACAGCAGGGCGTGCCACCCGTACCAGCAGGCGCTGCGTCCTCCGTGGAGGGTACATGTAGACGTCTTCGGACACCGTTATTGCTCCCCACCGACCTGACGTTTTAACCGCTCGCAGTAGGTCCGTGTCGGCGTCTTCCACGATACGTCTTGACACGCGGGACACGGGCGTTAGAGGTGTTCTGGGTGCAAACAGGCGCTGACGCGGACAAGCTTTCAAAACCTTCAAGGAAACCAGCCGGGTCTGCTGACTCCGGGACTTGCCCAGCGCGCGGTGAGAACAAATGGAACGGCAGAAGAGTGCGAAACGCGTGCTGGTTGCGACCTCGATTTTCTGGTCTCTGCCAGGTTCGTGCACTTTTGACCACGGTTCCCCATGCTTTTGCACAACGGTGTTTGGACAAGTCATTACCTCTATTGAGGCTCCAGGCCAGGCCAAACATCGCAAGTGCTCTATCGTGACTGGGTGAGACAAAAGAGATGGAGTGTCCACTCCGCCCCCCCCCTCCCAAGAATGAGTAAAATGAAGAAGTAAAAAGTCGCCGGAAGCACAAAAAAGTGCCGGTAACCCAAAAAGAGATATCAACGGGACGTTCCAGCCAACATTTTGGACTAGACCGCCGACCTTAACGAGAACCCAGTACCTCCGTCCGGCCGGTAAACCGGCTTGATTTAAAAAAAAAAAAAAAACAATCTGTACATCGAAGTTCTGATGGGTAGTGGGTGCCGGAAGGAGAGAAGATGACATCACCTAATGACGCGGACCGGCAGGTGGCAGTGTTTCCAGTGTCTGATTGAGAAATCCGCAACCGCACACTAAAATGCTGCGCACCTTAAAGAACTCAATGCTCAACTTGTAGAACGTGGGGGGCAAGACTACACTCCACGAAGGAATGTACTTGGTGTCGGTCACAAACAGTCCCGGACATGGCTAGCTACAACCCATAACGAAAGCTTGCACTAAATATACAACCCGTGACCATATAGCCCTTTCTTGCTCTAAGAGAACCCATTCATGAACGGTCGCACGGAGACCCTAAAACCCCGGAATTTCGAGCGACTCTAAAATGCCACGAAGAAGAGTGCCAATATCGACCAGAGTAGTTTTTAACAGGACCAGCCAGCATCAGAACTACCAGGCCCGTAAGGCCGGTGGGCCCTCACAACCCCGATTTCTCCCCAGGAATCCCTGTGCCGAAAGGCCAGTCTGGAAAACAATTCGTATGGCGCTTTCTTTTGTTTGTGCGCGCTAGCGGAACTCACCTGCTTTGGTAAGTTTTATGTAGTACGCTGCCAACTACTATTTTTTTCGTACCAACAGAGCATTGCGAACACAACAAAAAGACGAGAAAGCGGTGCCAGTCTTGGAATCGACTGAGAATCAAACCGCGCCGAGCGGCCTACCGCTGTTAATCCGAAATTACGAAACGAGAGAAAAGAGTAGAAAATCGCTCGCTTCTCCCCCTTTTTTCTCCCTGCGGGATTCAACGGTCGAACCTTTGTAAGCGCACACGTGTGTGGCAGCGGCCGCAGTACGGACAACAATTGCGCACCCTTCACTGACGTTGCCGGGGCCAACTTATTTTTATCGTGAACGATTCAAGCGAAAACTGTGGCTGTCGGTGACCAGATGTCACAAACCGCAGTGACGGGGCAATGAGCGACTATTGCCGGAAACACATAAACTGTATGCCACTGGAGAAGGAGAAATATTGTTTGTTGACCGCACTACCCGAATCCTGGACGTGGTTTCACGTGGGCGGTTCGGTCTCCTTACGCATTGCTTGGCTCCCGCAGCATGCTTTCCCCGGTACACTTTTGCTCGCAATAAGGGAGGTGTCGCTGAATCTAGTGCTCGCCTGCCTTCATGGCACCTGAGTTTTACATAACTCAATGCTCACCACCGGCGTGGGCTCGGCCAGATCCAGCTGCTGCCCCCTAGTTTTTGTTGACCACACTACCCTGAGTCCAAATCCTGGACGTGGTTTCAGGTGGCAAATTTGCAATGATCATGATCAGAAGGTCCTACTTTGGCAGTTCAGTTTCCTCACACATTGCATGTGGCTAAAAGAAAATGAAAGGTCCAGCCCGGCCAACCGGCAAGCGTTCACCGCCGACAACACAAACTCTAAAAAAGTCAAAGGGCATCCACAACAACCGACCCCACCCCCCACCCCGCGACTCCTCGTACTACGCGGCGGCGCGTGAAAATAGTGCCCACGGCGTTTCGGGCGGCTAGGCAGCTCCGCTGGGGGATGACCCGCGCCCGGGATTTCAGCGAGGCGGTGGCTCTGCTGGATTCGCTGATACCGAAGGTGCGGAAGCCGCCTCCAGCGAACCATGGTACGGCTAGCCCGACGCAGCTAACGAATCAAGAGGCGATGGCCGAAGGCATGAAGCTGCTCGACATCACGCAGGATGCGTTGAAGGGCCTGAACGTCATCCACATCGCGGGGACGAAGGGCAAAGGCTCCACGGCCTGCATGTGCGAAGCGATGCTTCGCAAGCTCGGCTATCGAACGGCGCTGTACACGAGCCCCCACCTCATCAGCGTAACAGAGCGGCTCAGGATTAACGGCGCCCCCATGGACGAAGACGCGTTTACCGGGTATTTCTTCGACGTTTGGGATGCGTTATCGCCCGGCGAGCTGGGCATCATCGGCAGCACTGCGCCGAAGGCGTCGTTCTTCCGGTTCCTCACGCAGGTCGCGCTGCACGCGTTTCTGAAGGAAAACGTGGACGTCACCATCCTCGAAGTCGGCCTGGGTGGCAGGTTGGACTCGACGAACGTGGTCGACGCGCCCGCGGTGTGCGGTATCTCGCACATAGGCTACGACCACGTCGAGGTGCTCGGGGACACGCTGACGCTGATCGCGTCCGAAAAGGGCGGAATTTGCAAGAAGGGCGTCCCTGTGGTCCTCAGCCCGAACCAGGACCCGGAAGCGCAAGCGCAGCTTCTCAAGTCCGCGGCGGACGCGGGCGCGCCGTGCATCACCGCCCCAGCGCTGGACGTCTTCGGCGACGTGCCGCTGGGACTGAAAGGTATTTTTCGACCAATTTTTCTTGAGTGGGATACCCACGCAGTCTTTTTCCCTCCGAGGTTTTATTGTCGCAAACAAATCCCTGTGTGCAGCGGGCGGCGCCCACGGCACACGGCATCAAGCATCCATGCGGAGCATCAAGCTCGTGTAACAGCCAGCGCACACGTATCAGGCTGCCACGCAAACCCACATCATGGCACACACATCCACGTATCAGGTTTCCACACAACGCACACACATCCTCTTCGGTAGCTCCCGGTCCGCTGATCTCCGCGGTCTTCGAAAAGTTCCCGCCTCCCTCCCAGCTTCTGGAATGAGGACATCGCTCCGTAGTGAACCCGGAGTGCAGGGGACGAGCCTACAAGAACCATGCCTCTTGGACATCAGATACCGCGGCAAGAAAAAAGGAACACGAAACACAAAAACCGGAATACAACAGAGAGAGGGCGAATCCCGTTTTTTTTTTCCCGCGAAGGTTTCCACTACGGTCTGTGGACGTGTGCCCACCGGCTGAGTTGGGTGTCCCTTGGAGGTCTGAATTGATGATCGTCATCCGATGATCCGGATTGAATGAGAAAGCGAAACACATTCGACGTGGTATTTTAAAGTTGAGGGGCCACCCAGTGCTGTGTAGTTCGGATAAGACTAGAGGGGGGAGAATCAATACAACTACAACGGTGGTGTTACCCAACAGGCCCACACCCAATGTCGCAACCTTTTTGCTACCGAACCCGGTTGGATGGGAAACAGCCAAAAAGAGTATTTGGCACTAGTGACACCTTCCCAACACCTACAGAAGTCGTGTATTCGCGATTTGAATAACGCCGCTCAAAAGGGGTCTTTGTTTAGCTCTCACAATCTTGCGGGTTGCCCTTCAATGTATCGTGCAAGCAAAAAAGACCGACTTTCTGTTTTCTCTCTTCCTCTAGCCTTCGTCGAAATGAGCACAAGGCAGTCCCTCGAGTTTTGTTTTTGTTGCATACTTACGCGGATAGGTCCAGGGAAACGGGAGCCAAGCTTCACGTGTTCGGCGGTACTGCAGAGCCACGGGCCTACGGGTCAAGTGGCTACCGATTTCCCAAACTAAAGCATCAAGGCTTGGCGCACCTTGGGGCTTGGCGCTCGCGCTGAACACAAGCTCGTCGAGACGGTCAGCCGCAGGGCAGAGCGGACGGGGTTGTGGCACTGTGCTGCCTCCGACTCAAGCTTTGCAAGCTGTGGTTGACCGTCACGTTCCTGGACCAGGAGCGGCCTTTTTCTCTCTCTCTGCATACTTACGCAATCTTGAAGGGGGTACGATGACTAATCGGCGAACCAACTGTGCACAGGCGTCCACCAGAAGGACAACGCGGCTCTTGCTGTCGGTCTGGTGACAGTGTGGCTGGCGAAGATGCAGGCCGGCGCGAGCCTTGAGGAAGACGGCGGGTTCCGGTTTCCCGACGTCTTGAAGGGAAAGGGCCCCCTGCGCGAAGACCTGAAGGACGCGTTGAAGGACGCTCACTGGGACGGGCGGTGCCAGGTCGTCGAGCTCAACGACGGCAAGCTCCGACTTTTTTTGGACGGCGCGCACACCGACGCGAGCGTCCAGCTCGCCTTCGGCTGGTACTGCGACGAGCACCGCAAAGCGCCGGAGCGCGCCGCGAAGCTCCTGTTCTTCTGCCAGCCCGAGCGGTCGTACGCGCGGCTGCTCGCGCCGTTCGCCGCGGCGGAGAGCCCGCTGCAGTGCGCCCTCTTCGTGCCGACGACGTCGTCCAAAACCACCATCCACGCTTCGAACGAGCTCCCGCCCGACGTCGCCGCATGGCTGCAGGCTGGGTGTGACGCGTGGTCGAAGCTGGTGTGTCACCCGTGAAACAGCGAAACGCCCCGATCCACCCCGTGTACAAGCACGGTGCACTAGTCATTTGAAAAACAGCGAAATGACTACTACTGAAGAGTGCTTACTACTGTTGTAGTAATTGCAGTAGTCATTCTTACGGCATTTTTTACTGCATTTTGTGAAGGAATCCCTGCCCTGTACAAGGCGTACTTTTTCTTTGAGTCCACAAATGTGAACTCATTCACTTGCAAGAATGACTCCTGCAGTGCAGTAGTCATTCTTACTTCTGACAGTCATATTGCTAGTAAGATTTATGACTAGTAAGATCAGTAGTAAGTGACTAGTAAATGGCATGCTAGTGTCACCGTGAGGCAACATTGAGCTGGTCCATCCCCTCCTGATAAACCGCGGTGTACCGTTTTACACTGTGACGGACAGCTCCAGGGAGTAGGGATGGACCTGATAAACCGTGTGCCGTGCTGCACTGAGAAGCAGCGGCGGCAGGCACTTCGATAAAGTCCCTGGGGATAGGGGTGGACTAGCTTGATCATCGCATGGCTCTGCACTCCAACTCGTCTCTGTATCTCTCTCTATCGGGAAAGAGATAGCTGCGCCGTCGGCGATGCAGATTATCGCCACAGATTCTTGCATTCTAACCCAAACTATCTCTCTCTCTCGGGAAAGGTCAGCGCGGTAGCGGTGACCACGAACACATACAGGTGGGTGGGGAGAGGCCCTGGGACTGCTAAGGCGTGACTAACCCCGTCCCTGTCCCTCCCAGGGAGCCACCCCGGAACTAGCCTAGCCTACCTGACAGTGGGCCCACCTGACGGTGGAGGCCCACACCCTTTGACTTGTTTTGATGTGTTCTCTCTCTCTCGCTCTCATTGCTTTGTTTCTCCGTGTTTCGAAACACTCCGCATCAGGTTCCGGGGCGGGTTTTGCCCAAACCCCTTCAGATTTGCGACCTCCTTTCAATCCACAGGTGCCCTCGACGCCAGCCTCTGTCAGCCGATCGTTGCCGACTTGCCTCCAGGAACTAGTTGCGGAATCAAGCCAATCCCCTCACGGCATCGACGTTTTTGTCACCGGTATGCTTCCAAAACCGTTCCAACGGGACCTGGGCGATGAACGTGGTTGAGTTCCAATTGGCAACTACCGAGTGATACAACGACGTCAGGTTGTTCGAGCCGAACGGTGTCCCGCCCGTGTTTTAGGGTTTCCCACGTTGTCTCCGAATCTGCTAGGGTAGACGAACCCTGCAGGGTGTTCCTCGACAATTTGCCCGGTCTCGTCGTCTCCGCATTGTCACTGGAACCAGCGCGCAGGGGCTCGCGAAGGAGATCCCAAGCAGCTCACCGCTCGTCATCAAACATGCGCGAGGGGCTGTATATTTCGCCAACCATTCATGCACAGACACCCGCACATACACCCCACACAGGATCTCTGTACCTCGTAGGCGACGTCCTGAAGCTCACGAAGACGATGTGATCCAACCCGTTCTGATGCTGATGCCGGTTATGCTTCCGATTGCGACCAGCCCCCGCGCATTTGCAACGGTCACGAGGTGCACTACGCAACAGCAGCACGTGACCCTTCCGGTGTCACGCAACAAGCTTGCCAAAGCATGCCTAGCATTGTTTTAACATCTGTTGGGTATCTCTGTGCACCGTGTCAGTCTAGCTGACGGTTACTGCCAGGTTCTGGCAGCGCAGATCTGTCAAACGCACCAGCTTGGCTTTGGATGACGTGTACCTGGGCGCAGGTACCGCAGCTGGTGGGTACTACACGCTGGTCCCGCGCACTGGCTGGGTGCCGCGTTTCACAAGAGACCCCCCCCTTTCAGGATGGAGGCGCTTCCATCTCTCCGCCGCCGCGCGGGTTTCTTGATTTCTTATCTCCCCTCTCCCCCCCCCTGCTCCCTTCAGCCACAGTGCGCGCGTGCCTGCGCACGCTGCCGCGTCACGAAGTCAGTTTGCTGTTACTTTTTTAGCTTGCCCCACCTGTCCGCCCGCTTATACACTCGCGTGCGGGACGTCAAAACAATCGATACCCGCGCAAGCTTGCCAGTTCGGGTAGGAGGCCGTGCGAAAAGTCGGCAAGCGTTCTTTCCACGTTTCACGCTTTCATCAAAAAACGTTTGCGTTCGAAATGAGCACAAGGCAGTCCCTCGAGTATTTTGGTGTCGGTCGCATCACTTACAAACTTGGCTAGCCGTAGTTAAAGTGTGTAATCATTGCCTACATCCTTCATACCAACCGGAGACCCTAAAACACCGAACCTCTAAATCACAATGAACGCAGAAAAATCTTACCCCCCGACCCAGCTGTTGAAGGTCTAAGCGTGAAACTTAAGCATATCACTCAGCGCAGGTATGAAAGCAACAGCGGTGCTCGTAGGAATAGCGAGTGAATAGGGTTCTCTCCGGTTCTTGGTCTTTTCCGGGAATCCAATCCGCTCTTCTCCTGCCCGGGTATAGAACCCCCGCCGGGCCGTGAAACCAGACTCGCACCGCTGTCCTGTCTGCAGACACTCAGGTTCCGCGCTGATGATGGTCTTGCCTTATGTGTCGTGGCTTAAAGGACCGAAACACGGCGCAGACGGGACCAGTGCTTGACCTGATCTCTCAGCGTTGACATGCAGGGCACTGGGCTTTGAGCTCCTCGCGTATCTCCTTCATAGCAGGTGGTTTTCACAGAAAACGACAAATTCTCAGGCGAGCTATAACTCTAGAAAAAGAGTCTCGCAACCTACAATGCGTCTAGTTGGCGGTGTGGAGCACATATCGATTCCAAGCACGTTCTTGCAATACTCCCCTCCGGGCCGTCTGCGTTCCTTCCCTCGCCGCTTTTGTCGTCGGTTGATTGTTCGCCGCGTAGCCAGTCCCCCCAACTCTCGTCAGCCTGAACCGGTGTTTGATGCACCACCGCGAACAACACGTCGCGAGCCAAACGATAGTCCAACCGCCGACACCATCACCCGGAGGCGAAATAAATCCGGAATTGAATGAAGCTACTACCTAATATTAAATAGCTAACGCGAAAGCGAATGTGCCGACGGGAATTGAATCTCCGAGCGAGTCCCCGAAGCTCTCATTGCTGACACACATTGCAGGCAAAAAGGAACGGAAAGAGAAGTATCCAAGAAGGAAACCGCCAAGGGACAGGGTCGCGGCACGAAGAAGGAGAAGACGAAGACTTCGAGACGGCGAGCGGTCATATATGGGGTGCACGGAATCGAAGGGCACGCGGCCCCACGTCTCGGCGCAGCAGCAGACGCTGAGCCCGATAAAGGGAGACGGCTACTTGTTCGACGCCGAAGACCCCAAGCAAGCCCAGAGACCCGCCGACAACCACGACTCTGGCTCGAAGGGCCTCGACACGACGCAGCGAACGACAAAGGGAGGCACCCCGGCCACCCGGTCGAAAACCCTCTCCCGCATCGACTCGCTCAATTCCTCGCTGGCGGGCACGACCGTGGTGAAATCGAGGGGCCGCCGACTGTCGAAGCTGCGTCCCGTATGGCGCGACGAGGATGACATTGTGTTCTCGAACAGCTTCCCCCGGAGGCAGTCGTCGCTGGCGAGGAACGGGTCGGCCGGCCGGCTGAACCCGCCGCCGTTCGCGGACTTCGCGTCGCAGGACGAGGCGCCGCCCGTCATTTTCGACCTCGACTTGCCGACGGCGACCTCCGTTTCGAACGCCGAAGAATACCCCTTCGCGTCTTTTCCCAACCCCAACAACAACAGCAGCAACAACAACAACAACAACAACTCCAACAACAACAACAACAGCAGCACCAACAACAACAGCGCCAACAAGGACAACAGCAACAACACCACCGAAGAGCTGCAGAACCAAGGGCACCCCGGGCCTTCCCCGCCGGAGAGGAAGAGCTCCTTGAAGCCTTACAGGGCCGCGGTGAGGCCGTCGGACCTGAAGCTTTCCGTGGCCTTCGTTCCCCCGAACCTCGACAACCGCAGCACCGACGGCGGCAGCAGCAGCGGCGGCGGCGGGCAGCTGTGCGAGCTGCGGGTTGCAGACGGGTACGAGGTGGCCTCCCGCAGCGAACCCACGACCCTGGCGAGCTCCTTCATCCAGTGGGCGGACACGTACGGCGCGATCGACGCGTCTTCCCCCGTGTCGCTCTCGTCGCCCATCCCGTTGGAAGCCGAACCTTGCACGACGCCGTCGACGATGTTCGGCGAATCCCTCCTCCTCAGCTTCGCCAACCGCACCCACGAACCGACAACCAACCAAGCGCTGGTCTCGGCGATAAAGCGGTCGAGCTCGTGCGACGTGCGGGCCGCCATCGGGGCCGCGGGGCCGCGGCCGTCGGTGACGTTCGCTACCGACCTGGACCTGTTCCAGTACGAAGAAGAAACGGTCGACGACTCGAAATACACGCCGCTCCCCGACGAAATCGACAGCGGCACGGAGTCGCAGGGCACCGGCGAGGAGCCGAGCGCGGACGGCGTCGAGGGCGCCATCCTGCGCTTGCTCTCGGACACGTCCTTGGGCGATAGCCTCCTGCTGCAAGATCCGATGGCCGTCTAGCGCCTTACGCAGCAGGGTCGTGAAATGGAAAGCAACTCCGCATCCACACTGGGTGCCATCAGATGTAGACCGCCTGGCGGTACAGCCACCACCAGCGACTCCTAGCAATGGGTGTCGCAGGTAGACGCGCTGTCGTCCATGGCTAACAGCTTGCTGCTGCAAGAACCGATGGTCGTCTAGTGCTGCCAGTGCCCTGTGGTCATGAATGGAATGCAACTACGCATCCATACTGGGTGCCATGGGGTTTAGACCGCCTGGCGGGCCGCCACCGGGGCCGCGGGGTCGCGGCCGTCGGTGACGTTCGCTACCGACGTGGACCTGTTCCAGTACGAAGAAGACACGGTCGACGACTCGAAGTACACGCCGCTCCCCGACGAAATCGACAGCGGCACGGAGTCGCAGGGCACCGGCGAGGAGCCGAGCGCGGACGGCGTCGAGGGCGCCATCCTGCGCTTGCTCTCGGACACGTCCTTGGGCGATAGCCTCCTGCTGCAAGATCCGATGGCCGTCTAGCGCCGGCAGCGCCCTTACGCAGCAGGGTCGTGATATGGAAAGCAACTCCGCATCCACACTGGGTGCCATCAGATTTAGACCGCCTGGCTACAGCTACCACCAGCGACCCCTAGTAATGGGTGTCGCAGGTAGACGCGCTGTCGTCCATGGCTGACAGCTTGCTGCCGCAAGAACAGATGGTCGTCTAGTGCTGACAGTGCCCTAGGATCAGGAATGGAATGCAACTCCGCATCCACTTTTTAGACCGCCTGGCGGTACCAGCAGTGCCTCGCAAAGAGTGTCGCAGGTAGGACGCTGTCGTCCTGACAGCCTACTGCTGCAAGAACTGATGGCGTCTAGTACCGACAGTGCCTTTAAACAGGGTCATGAACGGGTAACTACGCATCCACACTGGGTGCCGTCAGGTCTAGACCGTCTGGCAGCACAGCTCGACCACTAGGAAAAGGTGTGTTGCAGAAAAGACGCGCTGTCGTCCATGGGTGACGGCCTGCTGCTGCAAGAAGGCCGCCTAGTACCGAAGCGCCCTTACTACAGGGTCATGAATGGAAAGCAACTATGCATCCACATTCGGTGCCGTCAGGCTTGGACCACACGACAGTACAGTTCAGCCACCAGCAGGAAAGACGTGCGTCGTCTGTGTCGCAAACCAAACCACTGTCTGCTCTCAGACGCAAGCGATGTCGTTACGCATTCATCTCGTAGAAGGAACGCAGCGTGGGCTCACAGGCGGCTACGGCTACCTTCTGCCTGCAACAACAGCAAAGGGGCAAACCGGCCGCATTGCAGAACCGAAAAAAGGAAAAAGATCTGTACGCCCGTACGGATCGTCGGAAACACAAAAAGCGAACTCTCACTCTAAAAGGTCAAAAGGCACCAGACCGAACATCAACCTCGGTTGATTGTCGGCAACACGACGGAAGCAGCAATCAATAGTTTTTACGCCGGGACCCGCATGCTGGGGGGGGCTCCGTTCCGCAATCAATTCCGCCTGCACACTGACGACTCACGACGTGCAAATGCACAGAAGGAATCTGAGAATGTGCAAAATCGAGCTCAGCCACCAGCGACGTTATCCCTTCACGGCGCACTTTTCGCGGGCGAAAAAGCATGTGTCAGCTGGAATAGTAACGACTGCTTACTTTACTTACGGCCGCTTGCCAAGGGTGCAAACGTCAGGTGTCATATGGAGTGAAAATGACGACAACCTGTCAGTGGGTGCAAGTGCACCGTGATTAGGCGTTGGATGAGTGCCGAACCGCTGCTCTCAGAGTACCGAGGACCCCCATCCTCCTTCATACCAACAGCCGATGGAACAGCTCGCCGGATAGTTTTTTGCACTCTTTTCCCATTGGTACTTCAACCATTGGTGCTGCACACGGCAACCCCATGTCCACTGATCTGCGGAGGTTACTTCGCAGATTGCCACCGTAAAAAGAAGACAAGTCAGTGCGTTCTAGCGAGTCGCAGTTGCCAAGAGAGAGAAAGACCTAGTTTTTTGCTCTTCTCCCCGAGATGGATTTGCGTAGCATGGGTGGTCCTGAATCAAACGCCCGCTTCGTAGGAAATGTTCGGGCGCCGCCCGTCGCGAACCACAAAGTCTGATTCCGGCTCTCGTTACGAACTTGTCACCAGCTGCCAGCAGCCATTGCAACTGTCACGAGCACCACGTAAAACGCGCGCCAAAGGTAACCTTTCTGGAGTCAGGTTGCGAAAGAAAGGCATAGTGTGGTGCTGGCGACTCTCTCACTGACGCAACGCTCACAACGTACGCAACAAAAAGACCCCCTTTTGTTGTTGTATTGTTTCTCACCCTCTATCCCCCCGTCGTAATATGCACCGGCGAGTGTTCTTTATACACAAAAACACAGGATACTATATCAGGGTAGCTCTTACCTCTAGCCTGGAGCGGGAAACTGGGACAGTCGGGCTGCTGCACTAAAAGAGCAGCTTCTGCACTACTACTGCACTTCGTAGCCGTCCTCTCCGACTAAGAACAACGAGTTTCTTTAGAGGTAGTATGTCGTGTCGTCGAGAACGACACATAATACTACTATTGCTAGAAGGGCAAGAAGCAACCGAAGCATCGTCGGACATTGTTGCTGCATAGCAAGTTCAAACTACTACTACTAGAGGAAGGGAGTAAAGGCGTGCGAATGGCGGTGTCAACACGTCAAACCATGGCGAGAAACACGCTTGCAAGTGCGCGTCGGACATCATTTGAATTGATGCGACGCAGCTGTGGGTTCCTCGCGCGGTAGACAACGTGCCCAACACTACTTTGCGTGACCCCCGTCGAATTACAGCAGATCAGGAACATGCGCTCGCCAATCAGGAAACACTCGCCCCTCCCTGAGCGCAGGACTCGCACTTGCTGTAGACAACGTACCCAACACTACTTTGCGGGACCCCCGTCGAATTACGGTAGATCAGGAACACGCGCTCGCCAATCAGGAAACACTCGCCTCCCTGAGCGCAGGACTCGCACTTGCGGTAGACAACGTACCCAACACTACTTTGCGTGACCCCCGTCGAATTACGGTAGATCAGGAACACGCGCTCGCCAAACAGGAAATACTTTGCCCCTCCCTGAGCGCAGGAGAGTCGGCAAACCTCTTTGTTTGGAAGCGCTCTTGCGGCGTGCGTGCTTTCTGCGCTTCTGCGCAAGAGGGACGCGTTGCCAAGAAAAGAAAGGAGGTGCGTGATGCGACTGCGCTTCAATCTTCGGAAAGGAAAGAGCCAACGGCGGTGTATTCGGCGCGGTTGCGCCGTTTTACCGGGCGAGGAGGCCAACTCCATGTGAACCTCAGGCTTCACCGCAGCAGGCTTGCTTCACTCCCAAGGGTTTCTTTTTACACATAAACAGCACATCGACTAGGGAAGGGGCGATTCACTGTACTGGCGAATAAGTATGGATGGGCAAATTAGAAAGCCAGACGAACTGGATAAGCGTGTTGTAAGGAGGCGCACCACTACAGCGTCATGCGGGCGGCAAACGTACCGGTAACTCGCTGGTAGGGGGTCTTGGGAAAGTAGGTTATAGTTATTGAGGAATCCGAGAAAAAGAGGTCATTCACATTGAATCTGACGAACATACTTATTCGCCTCCCCCCACCCCTTTACCCGTCAAACGAAAAAACCGCTGAAAAGGAACCTTGCTAGCCTCGTGACCCACTCACTGCACGTGGCGATTCGAGTTTCATGGCCGGAAGGCTGTCGAAGCTGTAGAACCCATCAGTGCAGTGCACGTGCAGCCAACCCGTGTCCTGTTGACGATCGAAGATCGGAATCCTTGAATACCTCCCCCCACGTGTGATTGTCCGCAGGGGAAGAGGGGCTAGCAAGGTACCGCAGTTTTTTTCCCTGGCGAAAAAATATATATAGCACTCTAACTCGTCTCTCTCTATATAGTTTCGCTGAAAAAGAAAAGAACCTGCGAACCGTGAGTACTCTTTTTTTGTCCGGAGGGACTTTTTTTGTGTGGCCACCTTGGCAGGCACGTCACACAGGAAAGAAGCCGAGCAATCTCCACCACGGAACACCAAAAAAGAAACAGATCTGACTGAGTAAAAACAAAAAATGGTTTCCCCACTGACTTTTGGCCAGCTTGGCGGCCAGAAACACCCTCTCACCGCAAAAGCGAACAAGAGAAACGGTCCACAAAGAAGGAAAATGAGCAAGCAATCAATCGAGGTCGTCAGGCATGGCGTGAACCGTCGACCGCCCCAAAGGAGTATCGCCGAAATCGCAGAAGGCTGAGGCCAAGCAACTCCCATCAATAGAGAAATGTGCCTGCAGGAATCCATCGACTCGGTTGGTGGGGATACACCATCCAATCATTCGGCATCAGACCTATTTCCTCAGTCAGTCGCATTTATCCAATTATATCCAAGCTCTGTCCTCGTGGTGTATGAAGCTTACTGCTATTCCACGCGTCAAGGGGACACTTGGCGAATGCGCCACCTGCAACAAAGGACTCCCCCTCAAAACGCAGCCGACTCTGGTGAGAAATCACCTGACACAAGCACTATCCCCCTTCTGCTTCTTCTCCCCCTTGCCACTTTGACTCCCAGCCTCAACGGTCAAGAGAGACTCTGAAATGTCGATCCTGGGAACCTAAAAATGCTCCATAAATTCTAGCCACATGACGTACTTCCTTCGATTATTGAATTGAAACCTTCGGTAGCAGCGTACCAAGCCGAATCCGAAGAAGAGTCACACCCCGAAAGGATAGAACGAGCAACTGGCGAGGAGAAACAGATTCAGGCCTCTGAGCACTTTTCCACGAGCTGCAACTTACTAGTTCACCGCCAGTTACCTCCACCCCATCGAGCGAAAAGCCCATGGGTTGTGGGTTTAACATTGCATTGTTGGTACGAAACATTAGTATCAACAAGGAACTACACCAACCGCTCGCGCGTACGAACAACAAAGACCGTCCCAATTATTTTTGCAGGGAAGGGAAGGGGGGACTGCCGTTGAATCTCCCCCTCTCTTTCTTTGAAGAAAACTTGATGCTGGCACCTAACATGCATGAGAGACAAGTAGCGCCTGAACACGAAGCTAAGATTTCCCCCCAGCAGGAACAACTCCTTAAAAAGAAAGTTAGCAAAGTTTTTTCGTCGGGAAGTCGTGCACCGACAATCCACCTCTCCCCACGACGCTTTCTCCAGGGAGGACACGTGGAAACCTTGAAAATAAGAAAGAACCCGAAACTTGGCTTTTTGCCTGAAAACATTGAATTCTTGCCACCCCTCCTCCCACCTTTTTCGGATTTCAAGAGGCCATGTTGCTAGCCATCAAGGGCAATACCTTCCCTTCGACGGAGTCAGACGGCAGAAATACTCGGAGAGGCCGGAGGAGGGAAAACCAATAGTGGCAACACCACTTTGAATGAGTCTCTTTTTGATGAACGCCTGCGTCTGGCACCCAGATTTCGGCAGTGTGGGGTACAACGCGTTTCCTCTTTTCGTGGTTCTGGCGGCCTGTTCCGAGTATTCAATTAGAGAACGCATTCCTACCGAACGTGAACTCTGTGTCGGTCGCAAGAACACCGTAAATGACGAGACACATAGGTAATGAGAGCGCACTCTAATAGTAAGTCGGCAATGAGCAACAAAGACACACACACACACAAGCACACGTACTGCCACTACCGCAGATACGATACGCACACTAGTGAACAATATCTTAAAAGGAACTTGCCCACCAGTGTCCCCACGGGCCCGAAGTTAGCAACACGTTGGCCGGTTCGTCGTGGTTAATTCTTTTCCCCGCGAATTTGCTTCCTGTCTTTTCGCGCAGTTATTTCTTCTAAATAGAGCCTTCTCGCTTTCGCTTCCTTCCGTGGCGCAACCAATGCTGTCCGCGCCACTCGTTGCCGTGCGCGCTTTCGCAAACGTGTCGGCGTTTCTAGTTCTTTTTGGAAATGCCACAAAATTCGGCAAAACTAAAAGCAAAAGAAAAGAGGTTCTTAGAAAACCCGAGCTTTGCTGCATCAACAGCTTTTTCTTTTGTCTTTTTCGTATACTATTACTGACACCACCCGCAGGGCTATTTGTGCTGTGTGGGGACTGGCCCCGGGCCGGGGGAACGGATCTTCCGGAACAACAGGAGACACGTTCTACTGTTTTTCCCTTAGAGCCCCGCTGGGCTGCCGAGGCTCTCGGGGCTGGGAATGGATCTTCCGGAACAACAGGGCACACCTTCAACTGTTTTGCTAGTAGATTCATTCTTCAGCCACGGGGAGCCTCGGCCCCGCTGGGCTGCCGAGGCTCTCCGCGGCTGGGAACGGATCTTCCGGAACAACAGGGCACACCTTCAACTGTTTTCCCAGTGGATCCGACATCTTAACACGCAGGCGGTCCAGCCCCTCCTGTTAGACCGTGGCATACGATGTACCGTGAACGTTTGAGGTGAGGATGCAAATCTGCGATGGTCTGCATTGGCCACAAGTGGCTACCTCTTCGTACGGCCCGAGCCGTGTGTCCGGCGCATGAACTCATTCACATCATCGACTTCGTGCGATCGCTTTGCGTCTTTATTCTTCCTCCTCGCTTACTTGCATGCATACCCCCTTTAATTTCACGCGTGGCGGCGTTGGGCACTCCTTCGTCCTGATTGGGCGGGCTGCCATCCTTCGTCTTCGTTCTGCTGGGCGTCGGTTGGTGACGGCAAGTGGGGTCGAAGCTGGCGCTTGCCACCGTCTGCCCCGTGTTCCGGAGTGGTGGTCGCGCTCGTCTCCGCGTCTCCGGGCGTTGCCGGTGCAGGCGAGTCCTCGTTTTTTTTAGCACAAACAATCTTGCGGGTTGCCCTTCAATGTATTGTGCGGGCTAAAAAGACGTAGGCAGCGTGTTTTGGTGGTTGATCAGAATTCCTTACCTGAATATACACAAGGTAAATACAAGTGGGAAAAAACGATCAACCGGCACGCACAAACAAAACGAAGCGCCTGTCTTTTTTGCGGCGTTGTTGCTCGCGTCGTTGCGATGTCTGGCAGTGGTGGTGGTGGCGGCCGCGTCTGCAGCACTGGCCAGGCCGTCGGCGGCGCAGTTCAGCTAGCCCCCCTCGTTTCTGCACGTTTTGGCCAGACACCCGTGGCGCAACTTCTTGCAGCTCTGTGCGACCAGTCGTGCATTGCGCAAGGTCTCTCTTGCAGTACCGCGAGTCCGTCCCCACTCGTGTGTGGTGATGTTTCGCAGGGGAACGCTGACTTCCGAACCTGTAAGAGTGCCAACGCTACTCTTTCAGTAACGTACATATAAAAGGTGTCACGGGATATGCCGGCAGCCGCTGCTTAACGGCAACATTAGTTAACATTTCAAGTTCACACTGCTTAACGGCAGTGCATGCTAATCCATGTGGTTCATGTACTTAAAAGAACTCAATGCTTAACGGCTTTTCACGTGGGCGGCCCTGAGATTACCCCCTCAGGTGACACCACTTTTTCTTTAGCCATACTTCAACTCCCTTTCCGCCAGCACGCTGTGCATTCTCGTTCCTGCTCGTCAAGGCACACCGCCGACTACACCACGGGTCCCCCCCGGAAGCAACCTCCTTCCGCTTCATTTCGTGGCCCGCTCGCCTCAAATCGTCGTTATCTGGGAAAATGTCCTTTGCCCCATGCCTCGGTATTGAACCCGTGTCTGCAGGCCACAATCACCCGTACTGTCTCTTCGCCAGCCCGAAAGACCGGGCGGAACTCGAATCCAGTGAGGTTTTGTGGTGCGCCGACGGTGTGCAGCGACCCTACCCTACGCCCGGGTTGCAGTGGCCTTGCTCCAGCGCCCTCGACCGTGAACGACTGCAGGCAATTGGCAATATACATACATATTCTATGCAGCTCCAGGAGATAAGGATGGACCGGATAGACTGTGGCACAACGTGCGATGCGATTTCAGTGTATGAGGGTGAACGACCGTAGGCAACGTTGTTGCACCAATGAAGCCTTCCTGCCGACTCCGCTCCGTGTCACTGTCAACCGGTGCTTTTAACAAGCACCACCGCTATTGACACACACGTGTCGAAAACGCGTGCACACCCTACCTTAAATGCATCGAATCGGTATTCAACGCCACCTGCCAGCTCTCTGCGACGTGCAGGACCTGAAAGCCTCGTGTGGGCAGCCGGTCCTGTGCAGACCGAGCCGTTGGGTGGACGAATACAGGTGAAGAACCCGCTCTGTCGGTCTTTCTGCTCTCTCAAGCTCCACAAGGCCCGAAAGCTTCCCCAGAGAATGTAGGAAGATGGGCAGGAGACCTGAGAGGACAGAGAGAGAGAGAGAGAGAGAGAGAGAGAGAGAGAGAGAGAGAGAGAGAGAGAGAGAGAGAGAGAGAGAGAGAGTAGGACGCGAAACAGAAGGAAAGAAGGAAACCGAGAAACAGCCTTTGGCAGCATCCTTCAGGGTGCGCAACCCAAAGCGAATGATGAAAGGAAGGATCAAGAACTTCGTGAACGAAGTGAGTGAAGTTCTGGACGAACTTATACCGAAGGCCGGACTTGGCGTGCGGGGGGGTGAACCTGTTGGTCAAGTACGAAAAACACAAAGACCGCAGGAGCACACAGCAACTCCCCTCCCGAGGTAAGAAGTTCTGGGAAACCGTGCTCCGCGGCGTGAAGTCGGGAGCTAGGAAAGAAGAGTTTAACCCTTTTCGGACAGAGGACAATATATTTATGTCGAAAAGCCAGAACCCGTGCTTGAGTTCGGACGCTTTGCCTCCAGTAAAGACACGGCGAAAATGGTCAATGTTTGCAGCTGTGAAGTGTTACGAAATCTTTCCAAGAAACACCGGGTTTCCCGTTTTGAAGTCGTAAAATTCTCGAGTTTGACCTATAGATTCCGCAGATGTCGTTCTGCGTGCAGGACAACCTCCCTCCCCCCTGCATGAGAGGCAGTGCTCTGCCTAAACATTAAACTAAGATTCCTCCTCCGTCCGTAAAGGGTTAAGAGTTTGTCTGGGTGGTATTGGCTGTACCGCCAAGTCCTGAATCGTCCTTCCGTATAAGTTAGCTTCGTAGCTTAAGCCGAGCAACCCCTTACTCAACCCCCCCCTAGACGTACCGAACCCCGGTGCGCTTGCACACACAAGCAATCAATGAAGACACGACCCCAGGAGAGGGAGGAGAGAGTAGGTAAACCTTACTCGTTTAAAGCGACGATGCACATCCAAGCAAAAGCCAGCATAAGGCGGCAAAACAAGAAAACTGAAAGAACAGCAAAAATCCATCAAGTAAAAACCGCCCCGAACCGAATCGAAAAACAGAAAACTGTACGTCCCACGGGATCGTCGGAAACACAAAAAAGGTAGCATCGCAACGACTGCAAAGCATGTAGTCGTGTTGTAGAATTGCGGTAAAATGAAACTACCAATGGACGTATTCCACACGGTTCCGACCGGCTAATATTGTGCTAGTAGCAAACAGGATCAGTCAACCTCCCCTGCCCCACCCGTTTCAATCCCCGCTTACGGAGTCTTGTACTCTTTTCTGTCTTTCTCTCAAACGAACAAGTAACAGAATAAACTAAAACTACGCATTTCTTCCTGCGAAGAGTCTGCCAGCATCGAACATGCAATTGGCAGGGACAATTGCACGAGGCAGTGTTTTCTGCCTAGACATTGAAGTTAACCACTTGAGGACGGAGGGGAGAGTTAATTTGGGAAAAGGGCGGGCTCCATGGCAAACCTCAGGTATCCGTTGAGAGCTCGGAGCAAGACTTCTGCCCGATGAAGGACGCATTTCAAAGATTTTGTGATACATAAGCGCCAGCTGGAAAGGAAATGCTCGACGATGCTGCCCGACAAAGAACAGAAGGGATCCCAAGTACCGAACACGTGTTGAACGGACGTGAGGTCATGTGGGTCTACCCCTACACGACAAATCACACAAACACAACAGGTCAAAGTCCTGAGTGAGAAAGCAACACACGGTGGTGTAAGCGAAGAACAAATCAGATTGAGTTTGTGTTGTATTTGCCCGATACCTCTATATTTCCTCCCTTCCATTCGGAGTCGAAGCAGCAACGTCGAGTATTCCAAATCTTTCCGATGACGCAAACGGCGACCACTTGCGACCATTCTTTGGCCTCTCACCCGCGAACTTGACACCCGCGAACTTTCTTGAATTACCTACCACATATAGTGGTAGTTCGTCCTTAAGTGGTTAATATTTTTACCCCCTCGCAGTTTAGAAGGCAGACCTTCAACTCTAAATCGGTTTAAAACGCATAGCTCTGTGACTGACGAGCCTCGTTGCGCTTTTCTATTTTTGCCACTCGCTTCGCAGCAAGTATGCCCGAAAAGCCGGCGTGCATCGTCGAGGTAAAAACGAAGAACAACTAGGCTAAGTCAACATAAGTAGTGAACGCGAACCCTGTCCCGTGTTTTTAATGAGCCATGTCTCTAAGAAGTTCATATTCTTCAACAATGAACCCATTTTCACCGTGGAGACCGTATCGTCCGAACTTTCACTCTACACATCGGAGACCCGCGGCTCATTGCGAACGTGTTCTTGTGAGTCTCTTCCTTGGCTAGCCGAAATGAACAGTCGAACCTTTTTTTTGTACGGTAAATCTTCTGGGGGGTTGCCCCGTCGCGAAGGCGAATGAAGACGTATGCTATAGGCGCAGCATGTTTTGGAGGTCCATCAAAACATTCAACCTAAAGAGTAAAAGCATGATGACAAGTGGGATATTGATTGCCCGGCAAGCTCCTCTTTTGGGGTGGAGAGGCCTTTACCACCTCAAGCCTCCACGATCAACCGGCGGGAGACTTAAAATGGTCCGTAGGTGCTGTGGATACCACCAGAATCCACGATACCACACTAGCTGCTAGTGGATGGTGGGTTGTGTGTACACATCCACGAGCATGATGTACAGGTCCTGCGGACCACGAACAAAGGCTGCGCAAAAGATCACATCAACGAAAGTCACTTCAATTTGGGGGCTTCAAAGCCAGCTTTCATTTTGTTAGTTGGAGTTAGCACGGCTGGGTTGATCATCTCTACGGGCGTGTTCTTCGCAAGCGCCAAGCCCAAAGATCTGCCACGTTTTGATGCTTTGCTTCAAATGTGGGAAGTCGGTAGCCACTTAACCCGTAGGCCCGCAAGTCTGCAGAACAGCCGGTCGTGTAGCAGGCTTTCCTCGGTACACCTGTGATCGCCTTCACCGGGGTACAAGGTGTGCGCAGTGATACCAAAATTCCAAAAACAAAAGAAAACACAACCGAATTCTTGAAAACGGAATACCAACAAGATGCGGTAGTGGGAAGTTCAACCCGGAAGAAAAACGAAAGTTAAAGTTGCAAAAAGTGCAAAGAAAGTGAAGAAAAAAAAAAAAAAACAACACCCCATCGCCTCCGGGGCCCTTCCCGTGGGAACCCATTCCCCGCAAGCATCGCGCACACGATACCAGCTGCTCCTTCGCAACAGTCCGCAGGCTTGAGTTTCGAGGCCTCCGAGACTGGGTTGTGCTCTTCGCTTTCGAAGCAAGCACGCTTCAGCCAAGCAACACAATAAATAGAGTTTCAAGCGAAGTTTCACTCTAAACAACCCCACCCCCCTCGCTTTTTCTTTTTGCATCGCATTGCGCGTCTCTCTGAGGCGTCCTTTTTCTTTGATGCGAAAGCATTCAAGTGCTCGCGACATGGCCGGCGGGCTGGCCACGTGCAATCAGGATCTGCGGCACCTCCAGCGCGAAGATGCGTCAAGAGGACAACTGCTCGCTGCTGCAGCTTCCACCAGAAAGGCTCTCGCCGCTCTGAAGTGTCTCCTTGTGGAGCCCATGACCTATCGTGCTTCGTGTACGTGTCTTGCCGTGCAAGTTTTTCAACCAACGCTTCGACGAAACGCATTCCCGAGTCACGCATTCTTAGAACAGAGTCCAGGGGCGTGGTCACTACCAGCGCGGAAATCTGTCGACTTAGCTTGGCTCATTATGTACGACTGCCTCGCTACTCGCGGAAGCGTGGATGCGAGGATTCCGACTCCGAAGTTTGAGCTCCACATGACCCCCATGTGATACCGACCTTCCCCCCCCCCCCCCCCACTTCAGTTACCCAAAAGTGCGCCGAAAAGTGACCAGTGACGCTGCCGAAGGCCGGCCAACGGGTATGGTGCTTATCATCATGTCGATGCTGACTCCATACAGAATGACAGCAAAAGCAAAAGTGTCCCGAAGTTTCTGTGGTTTGCACGTGGCCGAAGCGCTGAAGGCATCTACCACCTCTCTTTCGCTCTGTTCCCTTCTTCGCAATACTGCTCTCGCTTTGCAAGTTTCCACCGCATTACAAAGACACGCTCGTGCGTTTTAGTGCGTTGTGGCGCACCGTCGAGCACAGACGCCCGCAGTCTTTCTTGAATAGTTGGCCAGACCTCTTGAGCTTGTGCTGCTCACGATTGCGGGGGTCGGAAAACCTAGCGCAACCTACAAACAGGTCCGATCCCCCCTCCATTCGTTGGAAAAAGCGAAGAATGAGAAGTTTCTTCTTTTTTCTTCGCTGCGGATGAAGTTTTAAGGGCGGCAATGTTCTGCAGCCCACGTGAAAGCACAGGTGCACCTGGGGTGACTGCCGGGCGTGCGCGTTTCAACACAAAAAGGTGTCAGTCACAAACAGTTCCCGGCATGGCCAGCCATTACCCATAACGAAAGTGTACACACCAAAGAAACAACTCACACCCACATGCTCTAAGAGAACCCATTGAACAAAGATCGCCCGGAGGCCCTAAATTCGCGGAATCTCGAACTTAACTCTAAAAAGACCGGTCGAAGTTGCATCGTCCCCCTCTCGTCGAAATATGCACCGGGCGGCCCTTTCTCTTTTTAGTACTAACAATCTTGCGGGTTGCCCTTCAATGTATTGTGCAGGGTATAAAGACGGAGGCAGCGTGTTTTGGTGCTTGATCAGAAGGTTGATTCCTCACCTGAAAAAAGACACCGGGTAAATACAAGTGGGAAAACGATCAACCGGCACGCACAAACAAAACGAAGCACTTTTCTGTAGCACCTACGAACCGCCGCCTGACAAACCAGTCTCACATCGCTGTCCTGCCTAAAGACACTGAGCCGGTCCATCCCCTCTTGATAGACCGTGATAGACCGATGAATACAACACGGGCAATTCGATGCAGCTCTAGGGACTAGGGATGGACCTGATAGACCATGGTGGACCGTGATTCACTGTGATTAACAGCGGCAGGCACTTCGATGCAGTTTCAAGAGATAGGGACGGACCGGCTCACAGACACTCGAATTCCGTCCGGTGACGTAGGACCGAAGCACGGCGCAGATAGGATAGTCACAGATATTGCTGGCGCCTTTCACGCAGGCATACAATATACGCTCCGAATGAAGAGCGAGTATCAAGTGAAAGCAATTGGACCCAGTGGCTTAGTAAAGCAACAGCTGACAATCTTACGCGCTCGAACATCGCGAAGGCCGGAATTGAAAGAGTTCTATTCGTAGAACTAGTAACCCGCGGTGTCCGTCGTCGTGTGGGAGGTTCTAGGGTTCACCCATGATTGATGAGGACGTGTTTCCATGGACTGAAGGGGCGATGCACCGAGCAGAAGGGTCACGGAGTTGACACGGAAACAAACACTCTTCTTTTTTATGGTAACAAGCTTGCTTATCTATATCAAAATGTGTCGGATGGCAGCGTGCTGTGTTAAATCACACAAAACAGGGTTTACACACGTACGCACAAACAAACACGCCACACGCAATGTGTGAGAAGCTGAACCACCGAGTAGGACTCTCTGACATGATCAATTGCCACCTGAAACCACGTCCAGGATATGAGCTCGGGGTTGTGCGATGAACGGAAAACTCTAGTTTTCCCTTCCTACTCCCGCGGTGTCGGATTTTGCAATCCTTTCCCCCATGTTCCGACAATCTTTTACCCCCTAGCCTACTTTGCCGACAGGCCCGCCATCTTCTCCGTATTGACCAACTACAGGATGGGGCCTATTCGTCCAACTCGCCCACGCCATCCTGAACCACACGGAGATAGCGCCGGTGCTCATTGGCATGTCATTGTCTCCTCGCAATGCAAACGGTACAAATTCTCATCCAAAGGACCTCGCGGTGAGTTCCACTGGATTCGTACAAGGATCAACGAGCGACCGGGAAAGGACGATCGCTTGTCTTGGAAGATTACTATTAATCGAATACTACCCTACTGTGGCAACAGGACTTCTCTCTTGCGATGCGATGAAGGATGACCGCACGAGGACGTGCACCCCAACCAGCTTATTTCTGGATCTATGCGAAGCCCAGCACACCCCTCTCGTGATCCCGGGGACAAGACGAAACCACAGTAGTGCGCCTCCCCTTGGTGCTTTTCTGAGGTGCGTTCAGTATACCCGCGGCGAAAAGTAGGGAAAGCATAGCCACTACCAGCAGGTCATCGTGGAGTCTGCTCCTGACAGCCAAGAGTGTTGCCAACGATATCACAACCGTTTTCTCCCCTATCTACAACGCAAACACGAGCAAAATACGCGTCTCTCCTACCACAAGACGGTGCGTGATGAAGCTGCAGGAAGATTCCTCATCCGTCATGGCGTCTTCAACGAGGCCATGCACTTTACTCCTGTCTGCTTCGTACTACCTGCGGGCATCGGATTCCTTTGTTGCATGTCCTGTGCGAGCTTTCGTCTTCCCCACGCCGGCTTCGCTACCTTCTGTCTGCTGTGACCTTCGACAACGGACCTATTGTCTCCTGAAGCTCGTCGCCTGGCGCACGTTTCTTGTATGCGTTCCCTTTTCTTTCAGGCCTGCATGCCCCATCAAAAGCAATCGAAAAGAAACAAAAGAGCGTTTGACCACCTTGCGCGGTGTTTGGCAGCCGCTGCTAAACAGTGCGTGCTAATCCATGTGGTTCATGTACTTAAAAGAACTCAACGCTAAACAAACATAACGTGGGCGGCGCCGAAGCTTTACCAGCTTCGGCTGACACCATTTGCGCACTTAACCATGGTTAAGAACACGACTGAAAGCATAGACACAAAGATAGCTCAAAGCATTTGCAAAATAACACGAAAAGCCTCTAGGCAAAAACCCGTTTACACATTTCTTAGTACTTGCAATCTTGCGGGTTGCCCTGCAACGTATGTGGAGGCTGCAAAGACGCAGGCGGCGTGTTCTGGTGGCTGATCAGAGTTCCCAAACCCTAATGATGAGAAATAGGGTAAAAGGCCACGAGGGAAGTCGATTACACCGGCACACGAACAAACCGAAGCGGCTTTCCCGCCTTTTTTCCATTTGGTATGCCGACGCGTCAGCTCGGATCGGCGCCGTCCAGGCGGCTGCCTGTGTCCCTTGTTTGTTTGCGAAGTTTTTTTGCTCCGTTCTTCTTACAGACTCGCTCCCGAACTGAAGCGACATGTACTCGTATCACAGCCACTATTGTGCAGTCTATCGTCACAGATTGTTGCTGGGCTCTTGTTGCAGCGTTCAAATATACTAGACTGTTTACGTTTGGTGCGTGCAAATTCCGTTGCAAATTGCAAAAAAGATCCGTAGGGAACGGTTGGCTCCTCTGAGTGCGCTCGTTGTCGCAAATTAGGAGAGTTGGGGGATCGGGTGAAGAAGACCGTGGTATTTTTTTGGGGTCTGCTGCGTTGCTTGCTTTCTGTCTGTTTGGGTGGCCTTGCGTTGCATGTCATCCAACACTGTCTTCCACAGGGAGGTATCAAGCGTGCCCTTGATTATGACGATCAAGACGAACAACGCCAGTAACACAGGTCTTCCGTCTTCCAAACCTTCCAAGTGCCCTGACCACTCTTTACCCCCCGCCCCCCCCCCCCCCCCCCCCCATTCCAAGCACGTTCTTGCAATCCCCCCCCCGACGAAGACTTGATGCTAGCATCAAACATGCATGCGAGGCAGTGTTCTGCCTAAACATTAAACTAAGTTTCCCCCTCGGTTGTCATTATCCTCCTCTTTTCCCTGTTCGTTTCATCTCCGGGATTTTCCGAAGGTATCTCGCTCGGCATAGGCTGAGACAAGCCACACTGCCGCAGATGCTCATCGACCGAAGGACACCCGAGTGTCGGTCAGGCAAGCCGGTGCCCGGCAGCAGGAACGAAGGAAAAGTGGGATATCAAGCGGGCCCTGCACGTGGCAATTGATGGGCGCAAAGGCAAAAAGCATGATGCTGCGCAACATCACGAGCAGGTTGCACTCTGATCGCACGCTCCCCCGGTTCCCCAACCCGGAATTGAATCGGAATCAACGGACGCGGACCCGGCCCGCTTTTCCGTTGTGTCAGGGACCCAAAAACTATTCTTTGCGCTCTGCTCCGTTTCGTCACAGAACCGTATCCTCTCTCTCTCTCTCTCTCTCTCCCCCCCAGCCCCCTATCCTCTTCCGATGTGGCGATCCCCCGTCGCGCTAAAAAACCACTTCGTTCCACTGCTTGCTCACCACGATTTGCGGACGAGAAGAAGTGTGTTCGGTGATTGTTACCCGGAGACCTGAAAACCGCCAAGGTTCAAGCTAGCACGCTGCTATAAGGCGCGAATTTATTGTTGTGTCACAACCGAGTAGATGCCATCTCTGATCTACATCAGGCGATACGCAAGGCCACTTCGAGTAAGATCTGCATCTACGGCACGCTTCTGAAGCTAAGGAATCCAGGTAGTCGATGAAGATGTTTCTCTTCCCAATCGATTCCCTCGCTTCAGTCGCTCACCACCTGTTCAAACGGCCGAGACCTGGCTACTGTACGGACCTGGACGAGCTTCGCCGGCGCTTTCGGTGTCGCAACGTCCCGAAAAGGTCCGCAGCTGGGACTGGGGCTATTTCGTAGAACGCCGGCTCTCCCGGGGGTGATTTCTGCCAAAGAGTCCCGATGCGGGCTGCAGGAAGGCCGCCTACAAGAACAGTTGGTCGTTGGATGGCAGGCAACTTGTCTCATTCGTCAGTACGTATGAGCAGTATGCACCGGTGTAAGATTATTACTTAACATGCTGCACAAGACTGGGAGCTTTGTGTTGAAGGAAAAACAAATGACGATGTGAGAAGGCGGTGCAATTGAGGCACAAGGGAGAAACGTTAGCAGGTTCAGAGTAAAAATAGCGAGGTTCATCAGGCCCCGCATTGTTTCTGTGGACGGAACGCATTCGAAGTGCGTCATTCATCCGTACCCCTTTTCCCTTGTAGAACCACCGGTTGGTCGCATTCACCACGGGTACCGCTAGACGAGCGTTTCTTACGCAACACTCGCTACTCGTGCCTTCCTGTTCACCTTCATCTGCACGTAGCGACTAAAATATGTCCCAAATGCCGAAGATTCTAAATCTGAGAGCTTCCAGCGAGCTTTCACTCTAAAACCCAGTCTAGTCTTGTCATCCGCACGCAGGTAAAAGCACCCGGGAAACGAACGGGGTGCGACTCGGGCAAAATGGACATGACCAAGTACAACCACGTGATCCATCCTCTGAAGCAACTCGAGGAGGTATGGGGCATCGACCTGGCCAGCACGCTGCAGATGTACGCGGCGGAGGTGATGGAGATAACGGTCGAAATGGGTGGGCGGGCGCTGAATTTCGCGCAGGCCGCGCTCCTCATCATGGGCGCGTCGTCCATCTACAGCAAGAAAGTCGACTCGCTGCAGCAGCTGGTCAGCGACACGTACGACCTGATCCTGAACCGGAAGAAGGACGAGACGGCAGACTCGAAGAAGAAGAGGAGGACGCGCGTCGTTCTGCGGCAAGCGGTCCCCTTCACCGAAGAGAGCGCCGCGATCCGCGCCGGCAGCAAGCTCGCCCGCACCGACGTCATGGACACCATGCGGCTCCTCCTCTCCGGCAGCGACTGCCTCGGCTTCAGAAACGCAGCCAGGGACCAGATACGCATCAACGAAGGCGAGCTCGTACCCTTCGAAAACGTCGTTGACGGTGGATACAACTACAGGGTATGTCGCCGGCTGTTTATCACTATGGGAGCGGGAGCGTGGCTAAACTTTACACATTAACTAAGATTTCCCCCGCATTATGTGTCCGTGGCTTAAGGGTCCGAAACACGGTGCAGATGGGGCCAGTGCGTTGTTTCCGAGGGAATCTGCTGGGCTTGACGAACATACATGCAGGTGCCAGTTATCCGGGGGGGATATTTTGTGTCGGCCATCCAAGCTGCGTGCAATCCACCCGGGATACAGGCGTTTTGGTTGTGACACACCCGATTTTCGGGTGTGGCTCGGGCGCACCCTCTCTAACTCAAGCGAGAGTCTGAGGCTGGACCTCCCAGTGCAGTCACAGCCCCGGTGATGGGCGTAGAGCTCAAAGCAAAGGGTAGCTGCTGATCAGCGACGCTCTGCGATTGCAGTGCGAGGTGACGGAGCGGATTTGCCGTCCTGACCGAAGGACGACCGCAAAGCTGGTTCGCTCAGTGACCACACATGACCAGTCAAGTACGTGCGTATAAGTCGGACTTTGAGTGCGTGAGCCCCTCCGAAGAAAGGTGCATCGCACTAGTTCCAGGCTACTTAGCCCGGGTCTCTGGGTCGCGTCCCCCTCCTTCTCTTGGTCGCCTAGTCTTGCGTCTTGCTGGTCCGTCCGGGCTGTCGCCTCGCGCTTCCTCTTCGTCTTGCATCACCTCGTCTCCACTCCCTGCCACACGGACTTCTTCGTCAAGTACGTGCGGGCCCGGCAACCAGAACCCGCTTCACTGGGTGTTGAGTGCTGCACAACCGGAGGGGCGTCAACTTGGTTTCTGGACTGTTGGGCCTGGCATCTCACTTTTAGGCTCGACAAACACAGGACTCCAGAAGGAACGGCGCAAACGGGAAGCAAAAGGATGGTGTTGGAGTCCTGTGTGTCGACATTCCCCTACTGCAAGGCATCCTGTCAATGCATCCTGTCAGGGCATTCTCTTCTCTTAGTCTTGGTCTTGCTGGGGTCACCTGCTGCTGTTGCTTCTGCTGCTTCGGGGCTGGTTGACACCCGCTTTTATAACGCCAGCTTTAACTCCAGCTTCTGAGGCTGGACTTCACCGTGTGAGTGACTATAGCAAGAAACAGCCCCCCCCCCTGGGAGAAACGGAAAGGAACCCTACCCCACACGCACACAGGTTAATATTTGCGCAGTTACCGGCGAAGGCCTTCTGCTGCCGAACGTTCGTCAAGAACTCGTCGGTGCGAGCTGCCAATATCAGAATGAGCACACGACCCCTCGCCGAAATGCGGTATGCATCAGCAGTCAAACTCTGGCTCCACGGTCAGGTGAGACGACGCTATTTGGATTCTGCAAAAAGCTGAGCATGAGCACGCGTGACATGTCGTGGCTGTCGTCCGTCACCCACCCAAGTCTTTTTTGTGTTGGCAATGGCATCTCAGAATAAGGAACCTGTCTCGTTTCTCGTAAATCACCCCTAGGTCAGTGTCCTGCAGACGTGGCTGCAGTCTCGACGATCTTTGGAACTGCAGATGGACGTCTCCGCAGACAGTTGACTGTCACACCGTCCGTTCCCAGTCCCTTTGTGTCATGCTGGATCCCAGCATTTCTCTTTTATGAAACATGGACTGTTGGAGGAAATGAGCGCTCGTCACTGCTACAAAGCTGTTCACCCCTGAGAAGACACTTGTTCCCGAAAATAATGCAACGGGGGTTTCTTGGTACCAGCAACGCTCGAAATGGCAACGCGACAACAGGTTCACTTACCGGGTACGCCTTGCTCGACGGTGACGTCCAGGCAAATCCTGACCAACTCCGCACAAAAGGAGCAGCAGATGGAAGATGAAAAGGGCTTCGGCAAAGCGTTGGCGGAGGAGATGAAGAAGGCCATCGAAGAGGACGAACGACGCGCCCGCGAAGAAGAAGACGCGGAGACCGAACCCGAAGAGGAGCAGCGCCGCAACCAGGAAGCAGACGAGGAGGAAGAAGAACAGCCGGCAGAAGAGGACGACTACGACGTTCTCCTCAAGGGCTGCATGCAAGATCGCTTCGCAGTTACTCTGCCGGACAAGGCGTGGGAGAAGGTGTGTGTTGCTTCCCCACAGGAGGGGCAAGATTCTGCTCAAACATTAATCGAAAATCTCCCCGCGAAGAAGACTGGATGCGAGCATCAAACCTGAGAGGCAAGATTCTCCCGCAAAGAAGACTTGATGGGAGCATCAAACATACCTGAGAGGCAAGATTGTCCCGCGAAGAAGACTTGATGCGAGCATCAAACATACCTGAGAGGCAAGATTCTGCCCAAGCATTAAACGAAAATCTTCCCCCGTGAAGAAGACTTGATGCGAGCATCAAACATACCTGAGAGGCAAGATTCTGCCCAAACATTAAACGAAGATCTCCCCCCGCGAAGAAGACTTGATGCGAGCATCACATATACCTGGGAGGTAAGATCCTGCCCAAACACCGAACTACGATTTACCCCCCCAGTTCTCGTTTGTTCGAACAAAGCTGCGCAGCTCTTCGCGGAAGACTAATGTGCGAGGCAGTGTTCTGCTGTTCTTGGGAGAAATCAACTGCCTTCGCTGGTGGGCTAGCTTCGCCATGCCAAACTTGACGCACCGACACCACCCACCCCCACACGCAGATGGAAATCGCAGAGAAGTCCGGAGCGGGCGGTGATCCGACCAAGAATTTAATCACCGACTTGCTTTCAGAGAAGCTCACCAGCAATCGGCTGGGAGAGGTGCGGAAGATCGACGCCTTGGGCAATGTCCTGTGGAACTGCGACGAGATGGAGCGCATGGCCCCTGCAAGATACGCGGACGTAGAGGCTGCGTACGCCATGCAAGCAAAAGAGAGGTTGAAAAAGGTGCTGGGCACCGAGCGGAAGATCAAGCAAACGGAAATCGGGTTGCTTTCTCAATCGCAGCAAGGTGATTCAAACAGCCTGTGCGCTTCCAGCGCGCAGGGGGACTTTTGCGACATGGAGACACCGGTTGCGCGAATGCCTGAGATGGAGAGGCTTCCAGACGTCGACGTGGAGATGGATGAAGGACACGGGGAGGATTTGGACTCGATTCAAAACGAGCCTTGCGAGCCATTGTTCCTTGAAGATGGGCTTCCTACGCAGCCCGACCATTTTGGCGATGCTGCCGCATGTGACTTCCCAGAGCACCTCGACTTCAATGCCGACATCGCGCGCATGAACGAGCTACTGCATGCTTCGCACATCCAGTCGACCGAGAAGCAGGCTAACATCTCTCGAATGGAAGCCGCTCTGCACCAACGCATTGCCGCGTGGCAAGACAAACTGGCGCCGATGCTGGCCGACCAAAACGAACGCCCTGCCTTCGACATCCACCGATACGCAGCGCGCATCCTTGAACAATTTTCTCGCAAGGGAGACTCGTACACTTTCGCGAAGCTCGCGTCCCTTTGCGTGGGGCCGTGGGAAATCTCTCGCTACTTCCTCGCCATGCTGCAGCTTACCAACACTCAAAACATTCAGTTGGATATCAAGCACACCTTCGACGGCACGAAGTCGGATGAGGTCAAGGTATCATCCCTACCTTTGTAGACTTTGATTTGGTTTGAACCTCCAATATTTTAAGGGGTTTGCATGACTTTCGAAAAGGTTGTCTTAGGAACTGGCCATAAGGCTCAAACCCTCGGAACAACAAAGCTCCTCAGTGCGTTACGCCCGTCGGTCCATTCAGACTCGTATAGACCCCGTTAGAGACGCGGGATCTGGATGTGAATTTTGAAGTTGCCGTTCGCCGAAGCTAGTCGTGGCCCGATAAATCCGTTGTGCCCTACGCATTCCTCTAGACTGGGTTAGTGGTTGCATCACGGCGCTGTCCGATCAACAGTACACTTCCTCGTTTTTAATTCGGGTTCGCGGCAAGACATCTCCGAATACGCCCACACCACACAGCTTACTCTCCTCACACGTGAAAGTGCTTTCAACTTCGACACCTTCGACGAGACGACTCTTTCGCCAGTGCAACAGCGGGGAAAGCGCGGTAAAAAGCGCAAGCAGCAGGCGTAGTGTGTGAAGTCGGGTAAACCTTGGGGCGCTCTTCTGTTCTCAACCCTCTCACCTGTTTTCTTTAGCAGTTCTGTAGCTTCTGTTGTACCGGATGGAGTTCCTGGCACACCCAGCTGCACTTGAGAAAGCCAAAACGAAGCTGGCCTAAAACAAGTGCTCAAAGGAAACCCCTCATGTGGTTCTGCGTTGACATTGGACTATGACTTCCCCCAAGGAGAAGTTTGCTCCCTGTGCACGTGAAGAACAAGAATCGTCATCTTCATTTAATGTGCAGAAGTCAATGGAGCCGAAGAAGCAGCCTTTCAATCCACGTGCTGCGAAAGACAAAGTATTTACATTTCTTCGTGCGAGCCCCTCGGGTTGTGCCGTCAAACCAAAGTGCCTGAATAGCACCTTGGGTTGACGACACAACGAACAAAACATCTTTTTGTCCCATCGGACGTACAAGCATCGTGGACTTTTTTCTTTCCCTCTAAGGCAGATAGCAAGGGCGGAAGCTGTTTTTCTCAGGCGGAGCCCCTCCTTCAAGTCTGTCGAAGTAGGCTAGAGACCACTAGGATCGAATGACGACTACGCACGAGACCAAGCAGCCCTGTTTCTTTCGCGCTCTGCAGTTTTTCTCTCCCCTCTCACCTCCCCCAGTCCCTTATATTGTTAGAGCCTCTTTTCTAGCGTTATTTCTTTCGATGTTCTGAGCTTGAAGGTATGCGAATGCAAGGGTCATTCGACTTTGGTGGTCTTCGGGTAGGGTGGACACCTTTGCAAACCCGACGTTGATCGGCAGTAGCTAGTATGAAGGGTGCCACCGATTCCATAAGAGTCATTTGTAGCGTGGCCCCCCATTCCAGTCTCGGACGGAATGGAAACCGGCCCATCCATTTCGCGATGTAATTAGATGGCAAGTAACAATGGTCTTACAACCTCAGGAATGGCATCCGAGTCTAATCCTGCGCACTTGCGCCATGTTAGATGAAAGTACCGCCAATGCAGCAAACCTTGCTTTCGACGACGCATACCGGTTTTCTCCCTTGAGGGCTTTTTCCTCTTCCGTCGCCACCCTCCTCACCCCTCATCCCCCCTTTTTTGGTAATGCACCAGCTTTGTAGGGAACACTCTCCGCACCGAGTATTTTTCAGCACACGTACACTGTGTGAAAAAGCTGAATCGCCCGAGTGGAACCCCTGATCGCAATTAATTGCCACCTGCAACCACGTCCGTTCAGGGTAGTGCGGTCAACTAGAATTCATGCAACGCTTTGCAAAAGCCCTTCTAGATGCCCACCGTATCTTGCGAAACGAAGGCAGTGTGCTGCAGCCATAGAATAATGCTGCCTTAACTTCTTTTGCCTGTGCGCTCGGAAGTTGTGTGCATTTCTCCTTTTTCATCCACGCACGATTCCGCGTGTCTGTTATGTCGTGTTAGAGCTCCCAACCTTCCCCCAGAATTGGTAAAAGAAAAAGTAAGCCTCCTAGACAAGTAGAATCCCACGAGCATCTCACGCTTCTCCCTCTTCAGAAAGAAAGGTATCCGTTATGTAAAAAAAGGCAGCCTTCGCTCTTTTTGGTTACCGTTTCCCGGTTGTTTGTGGCGTCCTTTGCGACTAAGGGCCGAAGCATCGCATGATGTCTGCTCTTGCTCCAGCGCTCGTGTGGTACCATGCGATGCTCGGGATCCTCCGCTAGATGTGAATGTGGAGCTGGGGCATTGTTTTGCTTAAAAACGGTAAGGGCAGCGCAGACGCGCCAGCCTGCACGAAGAAAGGAGCCGAGGAGGTTCTCACTTCGCTTCGTGAAATGGATGCATCCACCGCAGCGAAACGTATTGGGCAGCATTCTGCTTCTGGTAGCTCGGACGCGAAAGCGGGGTGATGAAGTGAACTCATCCCAGAAGCTGGCTAAGAAGGACAGACGGGGAGCCACTCCCCCCCTGTGCCCTAGTAGCACGGGTGGTCCTGGCTACGAACAGCCGCGTGACAAACCAGACTCACACCGCTGTCCTGTCTGCAGACACTCAGGTTCCGAGTTGATGGTGGTCCGCCTTATGAGTCCATGGCTTAAAGGACAGACAGTACATCGTTCCAAGCACGTTCTTGCAACCCCGCGAGCAGGTTTCATCTTTTCTATTCCAAGCAACAGGCAGAAAACGGCGAAGGGGACAGCAGGCGGAAAGGAAGCGCCGGAACACGGGCCGTCGGACGGGGGGTAGTAGACCTGCTGGTGGGCGGGCCTCCGGAGTTTAGTTAACAATGGCAGAGCAAGACCTCGTGGTGCAGACCACGCCTCATGCGGCGCTGACGATCACGAACCACATGTACGTGGCCAAGGGCACGTTTCCGATGCGAGGTCGGACGGACTACGTGATCATCCCGGGCCAAGCCCGCGGCGCGCCCGACTATGTGTACACTATCGAAGAAAATGATGCCGTCGAAGCGGGCTCCATCGCCGTGAACCGCATTCAGCGGACGTGCTGCAAGCTGAGCGTCGGGATCGACCGCATCCGCGTGCGCCTCTGGAAGCCGCCGGCGAAGAATTTCCTGCTGGCCAACATGTCGCTCGAAATCGACTTTGCGAACCCGAAGCGGGCCGAAGACGCAGCGACGGTCGACATGGAGCGCCTCATCTCAAACTTCAAGCGGCAGTACGGCAAGCAGATCTTCGCCGTCGACCAGGAGTTTGGCGTCGACTTCGAGGGGGCGAAATTCAAGTTCACCGTGCGGGAAACGCAGGTCCTCAACGAGGACACGTCGTCGCTTGAAATTGCAAACGATGGACGTATGTGACAATTTTCCTTGTTTCTTCAAAGAAAGGCAAAACCCCCGTTTTCATTTCTTCAACGAAACCTGTAACCCCGGTTTCACATTTCTCCAAGTTCAGAGAAACGTCTGTCTCAAAGCAGCCAAAACGCATACTGCGGTACAATACTCGTCTCCCTTCACACGTATAGCGCTTTCGGGAAGCTGACCCGTCAGAGGTTGCTTTCCAACAATGTACTGCGTCCAGTGTGCCAGTCTCGTGATCTGGGTTCTCAGCCAATCTCACGAGGCTCTTGAAGACTGGCTCTCATGCATGTTTAAGGCAGCGTGGGACTGAACGTTGGAACGGGGTTCGGGACTCGGGTCGTTTTCGCTCGGTCAAACATTTGGCGATAAAGTATAAACCGGCTTTTTTTTTGGAATAATTGTTGATCCAACATTGTTCACTTTGCCTCCTCTCACGTGGCGGCTGTATTGGCAATCGATGCACACAGTGAAAGCGGTGCACTACATGGGCATGCTGACCGAGGATACGAACGTTGCGTTCTCGAAGAAGCAAGGCCGCAAAATTCAGTTCACGAACGTCCCCGCAGGGTATGCAACTTGTTTCTTTTTCGTTTTTTCGCTTCTTTTAGGAAGAACCGAACAAAGTCTTCCACCATTGAGCACCGCGAGCAAAAAGCGTCACACCACGACATCGCACTTGTCCGCCAAAGCGTCTAGTCACTCTTCAGCTCGCGCGCAAAAAGTGTTTGTACACTCTTGAGCTTGTAGCGTCTGTACAACTTAGCCCTCGAACAAATAGCGTCGTAGCACACGCTTGAGTTTGTAAGCAAAAGCGTCTGAGTGGTCACGGGCAGAAAGCGTCGCGCCGCGCCCAAGCAACGACAAACCACCTGTTCCCTCGAATGCCATGCGGTTCGTCGAGGGTGCATCAACGGGCGCGCTGCTGCAAGCGGCGCTGTCGAGACCGAGGGAAGTCAATTTTGGCTCCCGGAACGCCCCCCAGCAAAGAACCTGCACCACCACCGCACACAGGGCGCAGCCGTCGACCCGAAGCAACCTGCTGAAGGCCGGGTTCAACTTCGAAAGCTACGGCATCGGCGGGCTGGATGCGGAGGCCGACCAAGTGTTCCGGCGGGCGTTCGCGAGTAGGATCTTCCCCGCGTCGTTTCTCAGCCGCCTCGGGGTGAGCCACGTGAAGGGGATTTTGCTGTACGGCCCCCCGGGGTGCGGGAAGACGCTGATGGCGCGGCAGGTGGGGAAGATGCTCAACTGCGTCGCGCCGAAGATCGTCAACGGGCCCGAAATCCTGTCGAAGTTCGTCGGGGAGAGCGAGAAGAACGTCCGGGCGCTGTTCGAGCCCGCGGAGAAGGAGATGGCCGAAAAGGGCGATGAGAGCGAGCTGCACCTGATCATCTTCGACGAATTCGACGCCATCGTCAAGCAGCGAGGATCCACCAGAGACAACACCGGCGTAGCTGACTCTGTTGTCAACCAGCTCCTCTCCAAGATAGACGGTGTCGACTGCTTGAACAACGTGCTGCTCGTGGCGATGACGAACCGGAAGGATCTCATTGACGAGGCCCTTCTCCGGCCCGGCCGATTTGAGGTGCAAATCGAGGTGAAGCTGCCCGACTACGAGGGCCGGAAGCAGATCTTCAACATCCACATCAAAAAGCAGCAGGAGGCCGGCGTCCTCGGGAAGGACGTCGACATCGCGACGCTGGCCGCCAACGCGAAGAACTACACGGGCGCGGAAATCGAAGGAGTCGTGCGGGCCGCTGCGTCGTTCGCCTTGAACCGCCTGATCGACTACAAAGACCCCACCAAGCCGATTTCGCAGAATATCAGTATGTTTGCTCGTTCCGTGAAGCGCACACCACTTAATTCCCATTTGGCTGCTCGCCCTTCACAACCCCAAAACTACGCACTTCTTCCCACACTGTTGATTCCATTGTTCCGCACTACCGGAGCACACCGAACGGTGCATAATATCGCTCCAGATTCTCTGCATTGTAGTAAAACCGATACGTGCCGTTTTATCCCAGTTTGTCCAGTACCGTTCGATACTATTCGGCTTCCACTGTCCCCGTGACGAGCTGGAATGAGCAATCGAACTCACGCAAAACAGACGTCACGATGGAGGACTTTTTGCTTGCGATGGAAGACGTGAAGCCAGCGTTCGGCATGTCGAAGGACCTGTCGAGCTACAAGCGGCAAGGCATCTTCGACTACGGTCAGGTGTGGCAGGAGCAGATGCGAAGGTGCATGTCGTACATCGCGCCTTTGAAGTCAGGCGGGGCCCAACAAGTGCAAAGCGTTCTCCTCGAAGGTGCAATCGGCACCGGGAAAACTGCGCTGGCAGCCCACATGGCAGAGTGCAGCACGTTCCCGTTTATCAAGGTCGTCACAGGTGACGACATGACGGGGTACTTCGAAAACTCGAAGGTGAACTACATCAAGAAGGCCTTCGACGACGCCCATAAGTCACCGTACAGTGTCGTGATCTTGGACGAGCTGGAAGACTTGATCGACTACGTGAGCGAGGGTCCGCGATTCTCTTCGCTCATCCTTCAGACTCTTCGTCGCAGCATCAAAAGACTGCCGCCTGAGGGAAGCCGGATCCTCATCATCGGTACCACATCGTGCCCCAATGCCATGAAGCAGCTCGACTTCTTCAACCAGTGGGATGTCGTGCACAAGGTGCTCGAGCTCTCCCGGAGTGACGTCCCCGCCATCCTCAATCACATGGGTGTCCGCTTCACGTCGCCGAAGGACGAAAAAGAGGCCATCAACTGCCACCTCATGCCCCGTTACATCGCCATCAAGAGGCTCATGCAGGTTGCTGAGATGGCGCGCGCGCTGGCGCTGGGACCCGACGGTCTTCCAGAGCTCGCGGACAAGCGTCACAAGTATGCTTGCGCTGTCTTACCTTGAACCATACTACAACTTTCTTTTAGTACAAACAATCTTGCGGGGGTGCCCTTCAATGTATTGTGGCAGGCTAAAAAGACGTAGGCAGCGCGTTTTGGTGGTTGATCAGAACTCCTTACCTGAAAATGACACAGGGTAAATACAAGTGGAAGAACGGTCAACCGGCGCGCACAAACAAAATTAATAGTACATTTGTACTCACAGTAACACGTTTCCAGAACAACGGTTGCACATGAAAAAGAAAGAAGTAAGAACGCATATTACAGACCGATACGAGCTGCACGGCAACCCCTGCTCAACATGCCCAAGACTAAATTCAAAGCGAATTTCTTCTTGGTGTCGGTCGCAACACTTACAAACATGGCTAGCCGTTAAAGTGTATGAGCATACCTACTACCTTCATACTACCCGCCTCACAGCCTCAATGGTCAACCGGAGACCCTAAAACACCGAACCTCTAAACCACAATAAACGCTAGAAAAACAACAAACCCAATGAAAAAGTGCTAGCACGGGAAGCCCTCCCAGAGAGGTCTACACCCTGCAGATCAGTGCAAGCCCCAACTCCGGAAATGTTCTTTCGTGTCTCCCGTTGCATCGCGCAGCAACGTGAACGAAGCGGCGATACGGATGTGTGAAAAGACGAGACACGAACAACGGAGGCCGCCGAAAGTCCTCCGCTGTCCTCCGCTGGTGCGTCGCTTGGAGTCGTGTGCGTAGCGTTGGGAGCAAAGTGAAACTGGCCAGATTGGATTTGGGGATAAATATACCGTAAACGGAATTGCCTTGGCGAAGTACATGGGTGTTAGGACCACCCTTAGCGAGTCTAGAGGTAACCTTTTGCTCAGTCCGGCGTTTGCGCAAACCCGAACCTTTTTGCCCAGTCCGGCGTTTGTGCAAACCCGAACCTTTTTGTCCAGGCCGGCGTTTGTGCAAACCCGAACCTTTTTGCCCAGGCCGGCGTTTGTGGAAACCCGAACCTTTTTGTCCAGGCCGGCGTTTGTGCAAACCCGAACCTTTTTGTCCAGTCCGGCGTTTGTGCAAACCCGAACCTTTTTGCCCAGTCCGGCGTTTGTGCAAACCCGAACCTTTTTGTCCAGTCCGGCGTTTGTGCAAACCCGAACCTTTTTGTCCAGTCCGGCGTTTGCGCAAACCCGAACCTTTTTGCCCAGTCCGGCGTTTGTGCAAACCCGAACCTTTTTGTCCAGTCCGGCGTTTGTGCAACCCGAACCTTTTTGCCCAGGCCGGCGTTTGTGCAAACCCGAACCTTTTTGTCCAGTCCGGCGTTTGTGCAAACCCGAACCTTTTTGTCCAGTCCAGCGTTTGTGCAACCCGAACCGTTTGCCCAGTCGGGCGTTGTGCAAACCCGAAGCTTCTTGCCGGTCCGGTTTGTCCAACCCGAATTGTTTTGCTCAGCCTGGCGTTGGTGCAAATCCGCACCTTTTGCCCAGGTCCGGCGTTGGTGCAAACCCGAACCTTTTTGTCCAGTTCGGCGTTTGTGAAAACCCGAACCCGTTGAACCCTGATGGCAAGTTCGGTTGGGATGATAGCAAGTTCGGGGCGCGTACCCCGGACCCCCCCCCGGAAAACCTTGATGATGGCAAGTTGCGGGCCCTTATCCAGGGGGGAGGGCCCCTCCGGACCGCCCCTGGTGAACCTTTGATGCTGAGTGCAGACCCGGAAAAAAGTCCACCGGCGGGAACCGAACCTCCCACCCGTAGGTAAGGAACGTCGTCACCTGACGACTGTGCCACGCCGTTGTCCGCCGCGAGAAATTTTTTCGACGAATTTTGAATTCTCAAAAATACCAAAAAAACGGTAGAGAAATGTCCGGGGTGGGGGTACCCCCACGGCCTGCCCCAGAAAAGTGGGATAGCTCGCTAGAGAGCTAAATTGAGAATTTCAATTTACCAACCTCTAGACTCGGATAAATGCTTTTTGTTTGCTCACCCCCCATCGCTCTTTTTTCATTCGAAAAATATCCTACAGGGCTGGCGAAGACGATGTGACAGAAACGCACTGGAAACCCGTGTCTTGCCAGCACTGGGAAACCGCTCTCGACAACCTGGGCGTCGCTGACCATGCAGGATAAGCTTGCTGTTGGGGGGCAATCCTATTTTCCTCTTTTCGGGGGCAGCAGTATGAGAGAATTGAGGAGACGGGATTCTCTTCGAAAGATGGTTCCTCACACTAACTTGCCTCTCTCTCTCTCTCCCTTTTTTTTTTTTTTGTATAAGCACCTGCTTTGTAAAAAATACTTGAGGAGGCTGCCAGCTGCAAAAGATCAAAGGAGGTAAATGTGCTGTAGCCCACACGAAACACAGGTGAATCTGGGTTCAGTGGCGGGCATAAACGTTCAACAAAAAAGACCCACTTTGTAGTTGTATTGTTTCTCCCCCTCTAGCCTCCTTCGAAGCACAAAGCAGCCCCTCGAGTATTTTGTGCCGTCCTCTTTCCGTCTTCTGCACTCCATTCCTCCTTCGAAGAACCCTAGCCTTGCACAAGGCACGGAGTCCCCTAAAAAAGACACACACACACACACACACACACACACACACACACACACACACACACACACACACACACACACACACACACACACACACACACACACACACACACACACACACACACACACACACACACACACACACACACACACACACACACACACACACACACACACACACACACACACACACACACACACACACACACACACACACACACACACACACACACACACACACACACACACACACACACACACACACACACACACACACACACACACACACACACACACACACACACACACACACACACACACACACACACACACACACACACACACACACACACACACACACACACACACACACACACACACACACACACACACACACACACACACACACACACACACACACACACACACACACACACACACACACACACACACGAGACCGTGTCTATGCTTCTCTGTCGATTCCGGGCGGCGGTTGTGCTCCCACTCACCCACCCAGACAGCCGTCGAAGAAACGAAAGAAAGCTATGAAAGTTTGCAAACAGCGTGTACTATCTGCCGGCGACGGAACGAAAACTGACCTACTCCGCCTGGAGTTTGGCGGAGGAAGGTTGAACACGCACGCAGCGGGGGGTGCGCTGAAAAGAGCCGCGGGAACCTACGAGAAGAATATCTGCTTTTTTTGGTTCGTTCAATTCGTGCGCAGCACAGATTCAGAGGCCATCTCCTGCAGTAGACGACTGCCTACGAAAACCACCCAAGCGCTCTAGTACCACGTGGGTCTGTTCCTATTGTTCAGAAGGGTTGTTGCTTCCCCTTTTCGCGAAGAAGACTTGATGGGACCACGCAGCCGCCTGCAGGGTGGGCACCTTTCTTCCACATGCGCGTTCTTAGCCGCGCATAAAACGACTCCGAAAACCTTGCTAGCCCTTCGGAAAATAGAAGCCCGGGCAATTTTCTTCTCCCCCCCCTATACTGAAGAGGCAGGATTTTGCCCAAACACCAAACTATGATCTTCTTCTCTCCCCCCGCCAACTACTTGCGGTGGTGGACAAACGAGTAATGTCGCTTGTTGCTGTTTTTGGATTCCTGTCGGACCCCGCCAAATGCCAGCAGGTCTCACCCGGAGCACCCGAAGACCGGTCTGCGGGCAGCGAGGACCCCCTGCTGAGGCAGAGGGAGTCCAAAATCTGGATGGAAGGAACCGGAGCACGAGTTGGCGCACTACGCACGTTCGTACATTGCGATCCTCCCGATCGTTCCCCCTCCCTAGGACCCTACCGCAAGCCACACTCAACCCTTGTCGATCCTATCTTCGTCTTTGCGCTCTCTTTTTTCTGCCTTCTCCGGACGTTTGTGCCTTTCCAACACTTAGGTTTTGCCCGTTCTTACGAGACGAGTTCGCGTCGCAAGAAAAACACCAATCTGTACCATATGGGGTGGTCGGAAACACAAAACGGTGAGCATGCACCTGCTGACAACTGCCTGTTGCCTGCCAAACCAAGCATCAAGCCGGCGGAACTTCGAAGCTTGACCGCCGACTTCCGTGGGTGCTAAAAACAAGAATCTCATCCTGGCCTGTTGCCAAACCATGCGGCAAGCCGGCGAAACTTCGAAGCTTGTCCGCACACGTCCGTGGGTGCTAAAAACGAGAGTCTCATCTTAATGCTGGTGGATACACTGCGCTGCGTGAGGTGCTGCATTTGGCGGCCTTCTCGATCCCAGACGCCTTTACGTATGAGGCACCTCGCCGCAGGCAGGCATGTTCTGGTAGACAACACCGGGCATTTCTGTGTGGTGGTCCGCCTGTTCAGGGAGATTGCGAAGGAGGGCACGTCCTCGTCTCCGAGTTATTACTCTTCGCCTCTTTCGCAAAGAGAGGCGAAACGGAAGGGAGTCGATACCTCCGAAACGGAGACACTTGAACGACGGGGGATTAGCCACTTCACCCGTGGGCAACTCCACAACGCGAAAACACACACAGTTGAGGGGGGGCCAAGTGGAGATATGGAAGGGCCTGTCGCGACGTTGGCCCAAGCGCCGACCATCGTAGAGGAAGGCGTCTACACAGTAGAGCTCCTCAGCGGCAACTATGCGAAGATTGTCCGCGGGAAGATAGAGTACGAAGACGGCAGCAAGTACGAAGGCGACATCAAGCGCGGGAAGCGCCACGGCAAAGGCCTGCTGCGGTACGCAAACCACGACGAATACGAGGGCGACTGGCAGCACGACCAGCGCAACGGCTGGGGCAAGCTGACGATGAGCGGCGGCGCGTGGTACGACGGGGAGTGGAAGGACGACGCGATGCACGGCAAGGGCACCGAAGACTTTTCGGACGGCTGCCGGTACGAGGGCGGGTACAAGGATGGGAAGCTCCACGGCTTCGGGCGGCTGACGTACGCCAACGGGAATTACTACGAGGGCAGCTTCCAGCAGGACATGAAGCACGGGAAGGGCAAAATCTTCTACGACGCGACGAAGGACGTCTTCGACGGGTCCTTCGAGAACAACAAACGGCATGGGCCGTCCGTCCTCACGTACACGAGCTCCAGCAAGAGGTACGAGTGCGAGTGGAAGAACGACGTTCCCGGCCCGTTGAAATTCGTTGCCGACGTGGTGCCCGATGGATAGCGCGTCGACGCGTCGAGAAATGATGCGGCGAAGACGTGTCAGAGTGGACCAATGCACAGCGGCCGGCGTTGGTCATGACTGGCCAGATCCTGATCAGCCACGTTGGCCGGTCATTGACCGACATCAGATTCTAGCCGATTTGTGGTGCATTCTCTTTGCACACGGCCACATGACCCATCATCGTTCAGGACTGACTGTCGAGCCTGCCAGGAGGGCCGGTTGTCGACTCTGTTGCATGGGCTATGGACTTCTTGAATGGATCGTCGACGTGGGTCGGGGAAACCCTTCGCGAACGGATAAATGTTTGAACACGAGTTAGTGATGGGCCTGGCTGAACCCGGAACGGCCAATACTTACACTTGCAAACAAGTGGGGCACATTGTCAAAGTCTGTGCAAACTAGCTATCTCGAGCCGTTTCCTGGCCGGTAACATGTCGTTTGCGCGTCAACAGCTCAACCGGTTCGTGTAGCGACATGAAAAGGTCAAGGGGGGTGGGGAAGGTAGGGTGTTTCCGTTGCTGCAGCAGAGGCCACAGGCCGGTCTCCGCTCCTTCCTCCCGCTGTCGTCGGCTGCTTCCCCAAGGCACCATTTCCATGGCGCTTTGGAGGGTAAGTGAGCCGCGTGAATGCAAAACTTGTAGACTGTTCTAATGGCCACAAACCTCTATGCTTCGTCGCCGTTTTTAAAGCGGCAAACCGCCCGCAGCGCAAGTTGGAAACGCCTCCTTCCAGTTGCCTTCCCCTGACGGGGAACCCACTTGACTTGACACACACTCTCTCTGGCTGAGTTTGGTGGAGATTCCATTCGTTACGACCACGTCACCCCTAAAACTGTCAGGTGGGCCAGGCTAGATCAGGGCTATTTGGAGGGACAGGGGCGGGACCCGGCTCAGGCTAGAATCGGGGTGGCTACTTGGGAGGGACAGGGGCGGGGGTAGTCACGCCTCAGCAGTCCCAGGGCTTCTCCCCACCCACCTCTAGGTGTTCTCGTCGTCATCGCTACCGCGCAGAACACATGAAGAGGAAAGAAGAAAATAAGAAGAAGAAAAAGGCCGCTCCTGGTCCAGGGACGTGACGGTCAACCACAGCTTGCAAAGCTTTAGTCGAAGGCAGCACCGTGCCACAACCCCGTCCGCTCTGCCCTGCGGCTGACCGTCTCGACGAGCTTGTGTTCACCGCGAGCGCCAAGCCCCAAGGTGCGCCACGCCTTGATGCTTTAGTTTGGAAAATCGGTAGCCACTTGACCCGTGGACCCGTGGCTCTGCAGTACCGCAGAACACGTGAAGCTTGGCTCCCGTGTAACAGGCCTTCCCTGGTACCTCCGAGAACACATGAAACAAGTCAAAAGGCGTGGCACGTCACCGCGGAAGCGGAAGCGGAGGCAACGAGGTCCCTTGCGTGAAGGTTCGCCAGCTGTTCTCCGGACGGCACACACAGCTAGGACACAGGACAATCTTTCTGTCGTTCCGGGCACCCAGGTCCCCGCCTCATTCCGAGGACAGCTCACCAACCAAACCGAACGCCAGGTGTCTTTTTCCGCCCTCTCCAACCCCCTGACCACCCTCGTCCAGCTCCCCCGTCTCTTTACTTCCCTCTTCGTTTCGGGTACTTTCTGCTCACGATCGTGCGGTCCTGGAGTTTCGATTCCAGTTCTTCCGTAGTCAGGGAGGAAGATACCGATTAAAGAAGGTGCAGACCCGTTTTCACATTTCTGCTGCCTGGCAATATGTCCGCTTATCCCATCTGCGTGTGCGCTGACCTTTATGGGAAGAAGGTCAACCTCGAAATTCCGTTCGCAGCACGGCCGAACATGGGTATGCTTTTTTCGCAGCAATTCGTAGGTCCTAGCACTAGGACCCTTGACAGAGAGTGCACCCTTTCGAAGTTCTGTGCATCTTTCTATCTGCACTTGTCGGCTATCGGCCTCTGGGAGATACTTAGCCTTGCCCTTCAGCTCGGCATTGCCAAACTGCAGTAGACGAAAGAACGAGTGAGAAAGAACGGAGGTGATACAAACAACCCAACCGATACAAATCATCCAACCGACGGAGACCACCGCAACGTACATATAAAAGGTGTCACGGGATAAGCCGGCAGCCGCTGCTTAACGGTACAGTGCATGCTAATCCATGTGGTTCATGTACTTAAAAGAACTCAATGCTTAACGGCATTATCACGTGGGCGGCCCTGAGATTACCCCCTCAGGTGACACCACTTTATCTTTAGCCATCTTCAACTTTCTTACCTGCCCATTTCCCAAAACCAGAACCAACGGTAGGCTCCCGTCGCAAGGCGCAGTCTTTCGAAGGGGATAGCCGGTGGCGACGAAATGAGAGAACATCGGGAGAGAAGAGGCAGCGAGAGTCACCAGCCCTATCAAAAGTCAACCATTTAGCGATCCATCTGCAAAGAACAGGGAGACCATTCGAATCATCCTTTCCGGGGTTCTCCGGATTCAACCACGCTTTCAGATGAAGCCAAACAGAACCGAAAGTGAAAGATGAACCTGTACGAAAGGTACAGGTGAGAGACGGCATACCTTACTGTTTGATCTTACCTACGTCCTACTTTAAGATTCCCATCGATCCGCTTTCAACGATACAGCCGAGCTGACGCGGGAGATTCGGGATATCTTCGACTATGAGGCGCAGATGGTGCGTACGCCTCCGGCGCCTGTACGCACGTTCCAGATCAGCCGAATGCAGGTTTACAATGAAGCAACAGCAAAATGGGACGAGCTGACCAGGACAGAGCAAATCGAACCGCATGGACAGATCTACGCCTTTCAGCCAAACATCGTCGACACTCAGGACGTATGCTCAGCTGTTCGTCAGTTAGTTCCATCACTCGCATTGCGGTTGTTGACCGCAAGGGCTCACCGAGTTCAGTGGCCGCACCAGATGACTCAGGCCAAGCTACTTGCGGGTGAGACGTGCCGCCTGCGCGAAATTTGTGCGTTGTCATCTTGGAAGATCTGTAGGAAGCCAAAAGCTTCAAATTGCTAATTTTCACATGCGTTTTGCTGTAGCTCTACACAAGCTGCCTTCACTGTTTCTTATGGTTGCGATTGCTGCTGGGCTATCTCCGAACGCTTGTTAGTCAAGCTTGACGCTGGATGCCGGATACGTCATCAAAGCTCAAAAGCTGCGTGTCAGAAACCCAAAGGCCCAGCTATAGTGGTTACTTTGCTTCACGTTCGCTGCGAACACGTTGACCCCCCGTACACGCACACAGGACTTGCCAAGGGCCAGGCAGCCGAGTCACCCGAGGGCGCAAGGATCGGTTCACGCGATGGCGTCGTATGGCCAGCCATCTCACGCCTCCTACCAGCAACAGCCAATGCAGTCCCACGTCTCGCACATCCGTAATGTTGGCGAGAGGCCGCACGTCGATCTCGAAGAGAAGGTGCGGATCGTGTTTGGAGAACTCGACGCCAACGGCAAACAGTTCCTCGACTACGGCGACCTCGAGCGGGGCTTCAAGCAGCGCGGACTTCACTTCGCCGTCAACACCATCGGAGAGCTGTTCCACAAGGCGGATCTTAACAGGGATGGTCGCATCATGTTCGACGAATGGGTCACCTGGTGCAGCGTCTACCCGAACACCCTCGACGCCATGTATGTTGACTCGCCGCACTTTCACGAGAGAACTTGCGACGGAAACCCAAGAGGACTTCACAGTCCGAGCCCAGACAGGAACTAGCCCAGCACTTACCTGGCGCGCCTGACCCAGCGAGCTACGAGGGTCCCAACAAAATATCAACTTCCCAATTACTTCCAACTTTCTCCTTTACCTTGCATCAAATAGGTGTCACGGCAAGTTTTGGCAGCCGCTGCTTAACAAAATTTGACGTGGGCGGCTTTAGATCTTCATCTGAATGACACCTCAACCACAATATGTTGTCGACAACAAACAAGTAAAAGAATAAAACAAAACTACGCATTTCTTTGTAGAGGTAAAGTTTTTAGTCGTATATAGGACATTAGTCTTCGTCCAGGGTTTGCGAAGACCTGAAGCTTTTGAGAGAGGTTTTTGTCACCGCTCCAGAATACATGCTGGGTAAATCGCGCAAGCAAAAGCGTGCTCCCCGCCCCTTTTTAAAACGAATGAAGGAATGAGAAACAAAGTGAAACCAAGTTGTGCTCAGGACTGAGAATCTCCATCCAAAGGACCCACTGACGAGCTCTGACTTTGGATTGGTCTGCGTTCAAGAGCGAAACCTGAGACGAAGAACGAGGTGCTTGCAACACCGGTGAAAAAATACAGGGGCCTAGTCCCTCAAGGTTTCATACCCCTCTTTGGAAGCCGTGCACTCCGCTTTTTACCTTTTTTTTATTTTTGCATCCCTTTCGTAGACAACATCTTCCTCGAAGAAGACTTGATGCTAGTATCAGCCATGCATGTTTAGGCAGCGCTCTGCCTAAAAATTAAACTAAGGTTTTCACCGGCTTCTTTTGATGGTGTTATCCATCGATCACCAGACTGAGCCAAACCCGCCTTCGCAGGTACTACCGAGGCAAGGACACCGGCGAGGAAGCGCAGATCCGCTTGCAAATGCGCGAGCTGCAGGAGATGAACGACGCGGACCACCTCGCCGAAGAGCTGCTGCGCGACATATTGAAGCGCTCCACCTCGCCGGGCCAGATGGGCAACGCCGTGAAGAGCCTCAACCGCTACATCGCCCCCGCGGCCCAGGCGCTGCACGCGGACCCGTCGCGGGACGTGCGCCCTGACATCCAACGCGCCCTGGAAGACCTCGCGCGGGAGGCGGCGCAGCGGGAGAGGCAGCTGCCGGAGCTTGACGCACAGCTGCGGGCGGCGCAGGAGAGGCGGCACATCCTCGAGCAGCAGGAGATGAACCTGCTCGAGCAGGAAATCCGCCTCGAGCGCCAGCGCGACGCCATGCGCCAGCAGGAGGCCAAGTACGCCGAGGCCGAGCACATGTTCAACGCGAAGGCAAACGAAACCGGCTCGCCCAGAAGGGCCCGCCGTGTCATCTCTCCTTCCGTCGCATAAGTGCACTCCCGGTACCGAGCCTCCGCCATCGGCTGTTTTCTAGCCGGAATGGGTCCACGTCCGGGTCCGCGCCTTCCCCTGGCCCTGTGGCGCAGGAAGCGTCGTCTCGACCGCTTTCGAGCATCGTGCAGCTCCCGCGCGAGTGCGGGGGGTTGAAAACCTTCCCTCTCTCCCCTTGTGGCGCTCGAACCGCCTGCCCAGTCCCCTCCTTCGTTCATCGTTCATAGAAATCTCATTCAATCGTAGCATGTGGGGATCGTGCTCTGGAGGCGGCACAGCGAGCAAGACGGATGCCCGGCACGTCTTGGAGCAACAGGAGAGGCCACGCCCCGAGCCCCGCCGTTTGCCGTCAACAAGAGGCTTAATCCGCCGCTGAGGCCACCCGAGATGCAACTGTCAGGCAGGGACTTGGTTTATCCATTCCTCTTTCCGTGTGTTAACAATGCAATTGTTGTACTAAAAAAAAGTAGTCGGCACTAGCACATACAGAAGAAAGCGTCGTAACAAAACCTTGAGCGATTGCGCAAGGTAGTGCGAATCCTGGAAGCTCTCCTTCCCCTTGTGGCTCAAGCCCGGAGTCTGCTTTTTGTTCGTTCATAAGAATAGCCTGCCCCCTTGCCCTGGCGTGCAATCGTGCATGTGAGGATCTCGCGCAAGCTGCGCAGAGAAAGACAGCTTGCCTGGGCCGGTATACCAGCTTCCAGGCTTTTAAAAACGAGGAGCATGTTGAAGCAATAGAAGGATAAACGTTCTCGAGCAGAAACCTGGTACCGTGTGTGTGTGTGTGTGGTGTGTGTCAGCGTCTACAAGAGGCCGCACACGCCGCAAAGGCCAACCTGGAGGAAGCAAGTGCCGCCTCGGCCTTTGTTTTAGTGCGAGCCAGCTTGCGGTTTGCCTAAAAGGTCTCGTGCGGACCAACAAGGTGTACGCAGCGTGTCGTGGTGGTTGATCAGGATTCCGAGACTAAAAGGTGAAAAACACATGGAGTTGATGCTGGTTGTCCGTTATTTTGTTTATCAGTGCAAGCCCCAACTCCGGAAATGTTCTCGAGCTTTCTGTGCAGCTGTCGCGAAAACGGAAGCTATCGGGAGCCTGCCGAGGGGACGCCCCTCCCCTTGTGGCTCAATCTGCCTCTGCTTGAGCCTCTCCTTTCCACTCTTCCATAGAAATCGCCCCCACCCCGCCCCGCCCCGCAAAGCTTTCTTTTCCCATCGTTTCCTGTTGTTCTGTTTTCCTCCCCTTTTTTCTTTTTCCTTTTCCGCCCCCTGCGGGCGTTTTCCCCCTCCTATAGTTCATCTACCCCTTCGAGCCCTCCCCCCTCCCTCTCCGTTTAATCTGTTTCTTCTTTTTGAATAAGCTCCTGCTTTGTAGGAAATACTCAGGAGACCACCATTGGCAACGTCTCAACGGAGGGAAATATGCAATAATCACCATCTGAGTTGAGTGCAAGCATTCAACAAAAAAACAGACCCACTGTTGTAGTGTTTCTCTCCCTCTAGCCTCCGTCAAAGTAAGCACAAGGCAGTCCCTCGAGTATTTTATTCTGTTTTTTGTTTTTGTTTTGTCTAGAATGGATCGAAAGAATGAGCGTTTGGCCAGGCGACTGCTTACGGAAAAGAAAAGCACCCTCCCTTCCAACTGCGTGAAGAGTTGGAGACACCACCTAACCAGGGATTATCCTGCGTGGTTAAAAAATCATTTTTTCACCAAAAAAAAAAGTATTCTCAAAACAGGCCGGTTAAAAAAAGGTTTTTTAACCACGGGAGTTTCTGGTGAAAACTTTGTTGTGCTTGCAAGGTCAGAGGCATGGAGGCTAGAGGACCCGCAAGACCCACAAGTGGGGTCTACAACAAGGTGGCGAAGCAGCAACACGCCCACGAAGGTCGCATGCCAGGCTTCCAGGTCATCAAAAAGACCTCGCTCAACGTGGAAAAAAAACCCACCATGATTTTCCCGTATTTCGGGGATTAGAATAACCCCTGCACCTAACAGCACAAAAACCATGGCATTGCACACGGCAGGGAAAGCGACCCGTTTCTAGGCTTTGCGTTTTGACACCAGCAAGCGACGCCGCCGGCCCTTCGTTCTCGTTCTTCTCAGCACATAGTATCCCTCCCGCGTCCATCACTCCCTAGAGCCCTCTACTTCTTGTTGGATCTCCTCTCACTCTCATTATCCCAGTGGGAAAATGAGCTCAGGACATAAAAAAAAATGAAAAACAAGTCTTTCGAAGTTCTGAATTCGAACGTTTAAAAAAAAAAAAAAAAAAAACCACAAAAAAAACTTAGACAACCACAAAAAGGAAACGACTTTTTTGCTTCACATCTTTTTCTTCTTTTGTTCTGGTTTTCCTTTGTGTAGTCCTCACCCTTCTCTTCTTCCTTTTGTTTCTTTTTCATTTTTGCACATTTTTCCCCCTGCCATCCTTTCTGTTTTTGATGTCCGTTCGTTGTTTTCCTTGTATCGTATGTTCGCTTTTTTCCTCTTCACCGTTTATTTTCTTTTCTTTCTTGACAAGGGGTGCGTTGCTGGTCGAAAGGGAGCGAGGAGCAACACACACGGAATAAAAAATCGAGGGGAGACACCCCCTGTATTTTGACAGTTAGTCGTTTGTCGAGGTAGCGAATAATCTTCCGGGCTTCTTATAATCTTTGTTTCTTTTGGTAGGTTGTAAGTTTACCTGACCAATACATGCATCGGGGAATCTTCATTAGCTATCCGCATTGCACGCTGAGGGACCGAGCTCCGATTCCTACAACGAACGAGCCTTTAGCAACAGCAGCTATACCGCTAACCGGATGCTCGTGGAAACTGGCCCGATTACAGCGAGAGAGAACACAGGTATTGTCCGGCAGGTATCCAACACGCGCGCCGCAAAACGAAAAAGTGCAGGTCCACGTGGTGCTGTTTTTTTTTTTTTGCTGGCTGGACAGTCCGATTTCTCCGCCCAAAACCACACCCCCCTCGTCTTCTTTCCTCTGTGTTTTGTTGCACAACTACGCAGTTCTTCTCGTTCTTTCAATTTTCTTGTGTGTCGTCTTGCGGCGGCTTTCTATTCCGGAGGTGCTTCTGCAGTGGATCTCGAGCCCGTTGTGCAAATCTGAGATTCCAACATGGTCAACGACTGGCGATCTTACTCGAACGTGAACCGGAATTCTTTGGCATCCTCCGTTTAAACTGAAATCCAGCACCTCCTCGTGACCCCTGAGGCAAACATGCACACCACAGACACAGACACATTTCTCTCCATCTCTGCTCTTCCGCTATTAGTATGTCTTAGTGCTTGCACGCAACTAGTACCTACCAGGACACAACAAAACACAAAAAAAGGAGACAACACCAAGCGCCGCCTTTTCAGCCGCGCATGAGCGGGGGCGCAGGCACACTGCCGCTCTTGGGCTTGGTCTTCCTGGCAGTATCCGCCCCCGGGGTGTATGAATGGTTCGACACAGCGTACGATGCCGCAAGGGACAAAAAGGTGGCGGAGTTCAACGCAGCGGTGGAGAGTTGGGCCGCCGACGGGAGGCGGCATTGGGAAGACGTGGGCGAGATCATGGTCCACGACTGGTACGGTAATGGGACGTGGACCCCGTCCGAGCGGTCGATCCGCCTCCTTCCATCAGAACAGGCCGACCTCCGCCGCACCGAAGAAGCGGCTGAAGTCAAGAACTACCGTGTTTTGAAGTACACAAACGTCTTAGCCGTGGGCGTGCCTCTACGGGACTCCGCGTGGGAGACCGTCGTGGCGAACCTGACGTTTACAACCGCGTCGCAGTCCGTGTTCCGTCCGTTGACCCGAGATCCTGTTGTCCTGGCCTACACCGAGGAGTTATTCACCAGCAACTGGAAGCAGTGCCAGCACTCTTTCAAGGGGACGCTGTTGTCCAATGGAACGAGGTGCGTGCGCTACAATGTGATCCAGTCGCTTTGCGTCGTGTTCGAACTGGAGCCCGTCGAGCATCGCTGGGTCTTCTCGTCCCTTTGCCCGAAGGCCACTGTGTATCAAACCGTGCCTGTCAACAGGCGGAATCACGTGCTCACTACAGTTGAGCTGCCGGCTTCATTCCGAATCACTGTTCACGCAGCAGACGATCCGTTCTTCATCGCGCACCGGGTCACCGACGGCATGCTGCACTTCGGCAGGTCGCATCGAGAGCGGGAAGTGCTGATCCTGCTGTCCCTGCTGTTGTCCGGTTGCATCGTGGGGTTCTCCTGCTTCCTGCACTTCGGCCTCCCAACGCCGCCCGACGAAACGCAACAGAACATCTGTGTTGATTCCATCGTGTCCAAACCGATCCACAACGCGTGCACCGTAAAGCGATGGAACATGAAGAGCCCCACCTAGACGTGAGCTGCGCGGAAAAGCCGATCGCATAGACAGCGCAAAGTGCTGATCCTCCTGTCCCTGCTGTCCGTTTCCGTTTGCATCGCGCGATTTTCCTGCTTCCTGCACTTCGACCTCCCAACGCCGCCGGACGAAACGCAACAGAACATCTGCGTTGATTCCATCGTGTCCAAACCGATCCACAACGCGTGCACCGTAAAGCGATGGAACATGAAGAGCCCCACCCAGACGTGAGCTGCGCGGAAAAGCCGATCGCATCGACAGCGCAAAGTGCTGATCCTCCTGTCCCTGCTGTGTCCGTTTCCGTTTGCATCGCGATTTTCCTGCTTCCTGCACTTCGACCTCCCAACGCCGCCGGACGAAACGCAACAGAACATCTGCGTTAAGCGATGGAACATGAAGAGCACCCAGACGTGAGCTGCGCGGAAATGCCGATCGCATCGACAGCGCAAAGTGCTATGTTATACGCCCGCATTGCAGGGACCGGTGCTTCCTGCACTCCGGGCTCCCCCAAACACGTACATTGCGGGCACGATGAAAAATACCCGGGGGGCTCACGAAAACGATCTTGTACCGGCACAACTTCACAGGAAGTGAAGATCGGTTTTCTTCCCGTCCGCCTATCCACCGAGTGGTTTTTGGGCGGCTTGGCGACTGTGCTACAGCCCGCAGTTAACCGTTCAGTCGGTCATTACCAAAACGTTTTGACACAGGACTGCTCTGGGCACGGGTGCCCCCACATGAAGTGGCCTCCAGGCTTCAGGACCGAGGTAGGTTTGCAACCTTATGTTTCAATTTCAAAACGTCGGAGTCCGTGAAACGCAAGGGGTGCAACACTGCAGACCACGGGGTTATACAAGTCACGAACCCCACGTGCACAGCATCGTACTTTGCCAGGTCAACACGTCCATTTTTTTGGCATTCCGTCTCATACTTTGCATCCCTTGGTTGCACGATGTTTGGTTCTTGCCGCGCTTGCGGCGGCTCCGCGTTCTTCTTGCTGGCACATCGCGCACGGTTGGCGAAGAGAGCTGTGTTCCGTTTCTCTCCCCCTGGAACCCCTTCGGAGCTTCTGGAGGCAGGTATACCTATCGACTTGTCCTGGCTTTTGGACCTACCGCGCGTGTCTTTTCCAAGACGCTTTCCTCAGGTTCCAAGCTGAAGAAGGTCCGCCTCGGTGTGTACAATGGATGAAAGGACTGAAGCACGAACACACGGGGTATAGTGCTCGGGCGCACAGGATTCCCAAAACTGACAGCCCCTCAGCCAGGCCCTTTGTTTCGCCTTCCTTACTCGATCCGACGTTCCTGTTTCTTTGCCTCAGCATCCAGCCCGAGCCACAGGGGAATTCATACAGCGCAAACTTGATCCGAAAGCACCACCACCTAGGACGCAGACGAGGTACGCTAATTCTTGGGACCTAGAAGAGGCCCGCGTAAGCAGCATGCCGTCGCCGATGACGCAGAAGTCCTGGCACGAATCAAGGAACACGACAGGGGGACTACGACTCCTGGAACAAGAGGCACGACATAGAAAGAAAGGAGGGTCTGGGTACGACACGAAAGTTAGCTTCGTAACGGTTCAGGACGGGACGCCAAAATAGAGAACAGCGGCAGTCCCTTCCAGAGCTTCCCGAAGCCACCGCTGGCAACACGCCAAAGCTTTGCCCAAACACAAATTGGAAAGGTGAAGAGCCGGACTTAAGCTGCGGCGAAATGAGAAAGGAAGTGGGTTTGACCTACCTACACTGCATGTAACACGTTTCTTTGGTCAGGCCCTCATGGAACAACGGACAAGACAGCAACTGTATCATGTCGATGCCCGTACTCATCAGTGGCGAAACCCAAGAAGCAGGTCTACAAACGGGCATAAGAAAACAACAAAACCCATACAGTAAGCGCGCCAACTTTGGCGCGATCATCAATATCAAGAATCAAGAACACAAAAATAGGTAACAGGTCGCAAAAAGACACAAAAGGAAGCACACCGACGTGATGCACTGCGAGGGAGCCCTCGAGGTTGCATACCCGAAGCTTCCCGCGGTAAGCGGGCTGTTCCAGCTCTCGAACGAGACGCACCACGCGGCCCCGGTGTGGTTCGGCAGCCGGGGAAAGCGCATTTTTTCGGCGCGAAATGGCCGCTGGTACATCGGCAACGTGGACACCATGAAGAAGGACTCTGGGTGGGTCCGCTCGCAGCCGCACGGCGGGTCGGATCCAGCGGCGGTGAAGGGGGGGTGGGAGGCGTTTGAGAAGGTGGGGCGGCCGTGGGAGATGGACAGCGGCATCAACGTGCTGGCCGCGGGCAGTGCGGGGAAGGGGACCCACCCGGGGAAGAAGCAGTACGCTGACGACGAAAGCGCCGCGTCTTCCTCCCAGTGGACGGAAGGCATGCCGAAGGCAGCGCGCCAGTCGGTTGTCAAGCCGAACCCCCGGCGGCTGAACCACCCGATTTCCTTCCCGTCGGCTCCCGCCGGCCCCCGCTCCACGCTGGCCCCGGACCACCACCTCGTCTGCCCGGACTCCGATTCCAACTTCCACTCTCCCCTTCCCAGCCCGAACCCGCACCTGCACAAGCGCGACCCGAGTTATCAGTCGCACCCGCGGAATCCCGCCTCCTTCACACCGTCGCACGTGTCCAGCGCCAAGCGGGCCACCCCAACGCAGTCTCTCGGGCTGGACAGAACCGCATCGAGGTGTCACTCCGAGTCGCACGCGATGGATGACAACCCGTATTCGGCGCATGCGCGCCCGCCGCCGTCGAGCTGCCGCTCGGCGGACGACGGCGCCAGTGCGTTCGAGGCGGAGTCGCGGGAGGAAGGAGACCTGCAGGTTGGCTCCTCGTCGTTCTGGGGCGGCGAGCGGGCGTCGGACTTCAGCGAAAAGGCGTCGAAGGCGAGCCCGGCGCCGGCCGGCAGCTGGAGCGACCACCCCTTCGGCTGCCCGGCCGCCGACAGGGGCGGGTCGGGTTCGGTCGTTAGGACCGTGTACAGGCAGCAGCCGAGCCTGGCGTCGGTTTCGCCACACCCCCTACCCCCGTCTTGCCCGGTGGGGACGCCGATGCAGCGGCCTTCGCAGTGCCCGTCGACGGGATCCGCCGACCCTCGCGCGCGATCCCGCCACGACGCGCCGCCCGCATCTTCCTCGCCACAGGGAAAGCAGAGCGGCAAGCCGGCTGCTGCAAATCTGGCCGCCGCCGCCGCCGGCGGCAGCGCCGCGACGGGTGGACAACAGCAGCAGCAGCAGCAGCAGGGCCCCGTTGTCGGTGCGGAACGGGGCCGGTGGCCCTCCTCTGAACTCCTGCAACAAGCCGCGGGTGGCACGCTCGGTTCAGACCCGGGTCGGTGGCCGTCCTCCTCCGAAGCCCGGGGCGCCGCCAAATCCGAGCGGGAAGCAGGTCGCCACAGCTTCGCTGTAGACTCCCCAGCAGACAGCGGCCTGCGGCAGGGCCACGGCGACTGTCTGGGCGGGCAAGAAGCCGCGGGCGGCATCGGTTCAGACCCGGGTCGGCGGCTCTCCTCCGAACCCTCAGGAGGCGTCGAATCCGAGCGCTGCCTCCGGCAGGGGCCCGCAGGCTCGCTGCAAGAAGCCGCGGGCGGCGCGCTCGGTTCCGAACGGGGCCGGCGGCCCTCCTGCGAACCCTTGGGCGCCGCCGAATTCGAGCAGGAAGCCGCTTGCCGCAGCTCCGCTGCGGACAACTGCCTGCGGCAGGGACCCGGGAATTCGCTGCCAGGCCGACAAGAAGCCGCGGGCAGCACGTTCGGCTCAGACCGGGGCCGGCGGCCCTCCTCCGAACCCTCCGCCGCCGCCGAATCCGACCGGGATGCCGCTCGCCGCAGCTCCGCTGCGGACGAAGCCGCCGACGAAGCGCCCGCGTCGCCTTCGGTCTCCGCACCCCCCCCGAAACCCCGGGAAGAGTCGTGGTCCCGTGCCACCGCGTCCGCGCAGCCGGCCCCCGCGTCGCAGGAGCCGTCCGACGACGGCTGGGCGGTGCCTTACCCGCGGCAGGCGGCGCCGTGGGCGGCCCGGGTGCAGGCGTCGGAGGTCGCGTGCCTGCGGGAGGAGCTCGATGCGGAGCGGTGCAGGCGCTGCGCTTCGGAAAGGGCGCTCGAGTCCGAAAAGCGCCGGTTCGAAGACGTCTCCGAGGCTCTCCGCCTCGAGCTCCGCCAGTCGCGAGACGCGTACCGTTCGGCCTGCTGCCAAGCCATCGCCGCGAAGGAGCGGGAGGACGACACGGCGCTGGTGTGCGAGCGGTTGAAAACGGACCTGCTCTCCGCCGAAATCGAGTCGAAGCTCGCGACCGCCGCCCGCGAAGACGCCGGGCCGGCCGCGGCGCTGCAGCGCGACCTCGACGAGGCGCGGCGCGCCGCCGCCGAGTTCGAACGCGAGGTCAACTCCCTCCGGTCGGCCGTCTCCCGCCTCGAATCCGAGAAGGACGCAGCCCGCGCGGCCGCCGCCGGCGCGGGGCACCCCCACGCATCCCTCGCCGACGTGGTGGCGAATCTCGCCCAGGCGCTTGAACACGCGAAGGTGGAGGCTGCCGACTGGCAAGTCCAGCTCGCCCGTGAAACCGACCGCGTCGCCCAAATGCGTCTCGTCAACGCCGAGCTCGGCCGGCAGCTGGACCGAGCCAGCCACCGGCACGCGTGCCCCCCCCAGCAGCAGCCCCTTCCGGACACGGCGGGCGTCTTCGCGGGCGACGGCGGCGTGAACTGGAGCGAGCCCCGCGCCGAAGCCACGCCGTCGCCGCCCGCCGACGCCGCCGCGCAGCGCCGCGCGGCGGCGCTGGCGGACCGGCTGCGGGCCAGCGAAGGCGAGAAGCGGGCGCTGCTGCTCGAGCGGGCGGCGCTGGGCGAAAAAGTGGAGGCCCTCTCCGCCGAGGCGCTGCGGCGGGAGGCGGCGGCGCCCGACTCCTTCGAAGGCTGGGACCACCCCGCGGCCGAGGTGCGCCGCCTGCGGGACGAGCTCGCGGAGAGCGAAAAGCAGCGCGCCGCAGACCGGCGGCTGTTCGAAGAGCAGTTCTGCGGCCTCGGCTTGCAGTTCGAGCAGCTGCGCAAGTCGTACGAGGCGGCGCTGGACGAGCTCTCGAACCGGCAGCCTCCGCTGCTGTCCCGCCGAGCTTCCGGGCGCATTTCCGCTCCGCCAGTGCCGTCCGTCGACGAGCCGCGGTCTCCTCTGAAGGAGGCCGTCGTGCCGAGCACAGACATCCACGCACGGCTGCGCGCCTGGGCTGAAAACATTGTTGGCTGAGTGCGGCCGGAGGCCAGTACCCTTTGCTCTCAGTTCATCGACCCTCAGCGTCTTCGCCGTTTCCGCTCACGTGAGCTTTTCAGAAAAAGAAGCGGTACGAAAAACAGTCCAACAAAGACAGTTGCTGGATGAACAGTTCGAGCAGCTGTGCAAGTCGTACGACCGTCTGAATGCTCCCCCGGCGAAGAAGAAGACGAGCTGCGTCAGACACAAAAAAGGAGCCTGCCACAAGGAGCAGAGCACCCTTGATTGGGCTAGTCTGGCACGCTGCGTCGTCGGTGGAAAGATAAACCTCTCTGTCTAGAGAAAAGGAAGGGTTCACCGAGTTTCGGACACTCAGCGGTGGTTGGTGGTTCCTCCTAGCCTAGGCCAGTGATGGGTGCGCATGCCGCGCGGCCGTGCGCCCTTTTCTTCAAAATCGGTGCGCACGCGTGCGCACCGTTTGACTACACTGCGCCGTGCGGCCGTGCGCACTTTTCTTGAAAAAAAAATCGACGCGCACGCGCCGTGCGGCCGTGCGCACCCATCACTGGCCTAGGCTAGGTAGGGTCTCCACCGTTCGGAGTTGCATGGGTGGGCTAGTGCTGTCGGCAGGATAAGAAGGTAATCCCCTTATGGCTTGAACTCGTCTGGTCAACCGGGCGGAATGTCCCAATCAAACGGGGGTTCGTTGATAGTTCAGGCAAAAGCCGCGCTCGCGCCATGTCCACTCGAGCGGTATAATCCCGACGCTTCTTCTCGATCGCATCGACGGACGCTTGGCCAACAGACGAAATGGCATCTCTTTCGAGTGTGTGGTTGTCCTGGTACCCCTTCCTCTGCCTACCCCCCCTCTGCCGCCACTCCCATCCCCACCCCTTCATTGAAGTAGAAACCGCTTTCTGTTACCTTTACATGTTTCTTTTTGTAGAGAGCGACGAGCGTTGAGTTCGGTCAGGAAACCAAGAGGGAAAGGCAAAGCAAAACCTTGCATCTCGGTACGGTGACGAAAGATGTTTGTCATGATTACAAAGTGTCAGGCGGAGGCATACTGCAATCGCATACACGCGCGCACCAAAAGCGAAAAGCGAAAAAGCGAGACCAGAGACCAAGCAATTCCCTCAACGGTTGAGTACCAACCAAGAAAGGCAAATCCACATCGCACATTGAGTTTGTGCTGCCTACGATTGCGAGAGTCAGAAAACTCGTTGCCTTCGTGGATAGTCATTGCCATGCCAATGCGTACCACACTCAGTCTCAAAGAGCTGCGACTCAAGTATTCCTGTTACCTTACCTCGTATCCTTCCCTCCCCCTAGACCCACATAGAATGCATAGAGAGCGCACACGTGGTACACTACCTTCGACTTTGTGAACGCAAGCCCGACTCCGCTTTTTTTGTTGTTGTTTCCCCCATTCTTGTTAGGCATGCAGCCAATGTGAGCACCTTGTCGTACCCGCGGGGTGGAAAGAGTGAACTTATTGTCAACCCAAGCAAAACAAGGCTAGACTTTCGTGCGACCAGCAAACAATCAACCCCAGACCTTCTCTCCTCTGCGGGTACGACTCAAACTTTTTCGCCTCACCATTGCCCCTGCTTGCTCAGATGTACTTTCGCAAATGTCACCCCATGCTTCGCGTGGGAAAGTGTTCTTGTTTTTACGACGTGGAAAAAGGACGAAACGACTTCCTCCTCTTTTTCTCGCTTTCAGGCACACTACAAGGGCAGAGCTCACGAATTGAAGCATGCAGCGCGCGGTGTCAGGCATTTCTTCCCCCCGCGGTAGATTGCTTGCCTACTATTCAAAGTTCGAAGCGGCACAGCAAACAATCTCAAGAGGCGGTAGAACCTTCGCTCCCCAGGATATCCAAAGGGGAAGGAAGCACGAGCTCGGGGGAAGTAGTGAGGCAACCGAGTTCGGACAGATCCCTGCACTTGGCTTGTCTATCTCTCCAGGTCTCTGTCGGAACGTCGGCGCGATGGTGATGACTGCATACACAGGTGGGAGTGAAGTAGCCCCCCTGGGACTGCCGAGGCGTGAATACCTCCACCCACCTGAATTGTTTAGATCTCTCTCTCGCACAATGTTCACACTTCTGCCTAGGGATAAAGGAAGAGGGCGAGGCGGGAGCAGCGATCAAGGGGGGTGGAATCAGACTCCTTTCGTCTTCTGGCCCATGCCTTTCAGCTTCTGCGAGCGGTGCGGAAGAACTTGGGTGACGAAATCGTCCGGAGACGAAAGGTGCTCGAGCTGCGACGTGGTCGAGTCGTGGCGGCGGCGGTACAACGAAGCGATGGCGCCGCCCGTGGGGTATGAGAGGCCGCGCTTCATCCGGGCGCCCCCTTCGCCCGCATCGTGCCTCCACGGACGCGGTGCCGGCCCCCGGCTGGCGCCGGCGAAGGTCGGCGGCCCGCAGCTGCGGGAGCAAGCGGCCGCGTCGGGCCAACGGCGGCAGTCGTGTCCGTGAGCAAGAGATCGTCGTAGGACACTTTGCCAACGCAGTTGCCGACGGTCGACCTGGTTACCCCCTATCGGGAGGGCAGATTTTGCTCCCTGACCGAGCCATCTGCCCAAGCCGTGCAGTCGGGTGCTGGCAACTCTCGCGGTGGCATTTTTCCACAATGCTTTTCTGCTCGGCCGGGGTCTTGCCCTCAGGTAACGAGAAGTGATTTGCAACTGGTCGCGGGCGCCGTCCGGCTCTTTCGCTAATCGACACCGCCAAAGCGCAAAAAGGTCGCCAACACAGACGGTCGCACCGCTATTGTGGGGGTCGTCAGGCTGACGACGACGACAGTCGTGTTCTCTTGTGACCAGGCCACGAATGTCGTTCAGTCCGCCTGTGTCCGTTTCTGGGCTTCCCCTGTGAAACGACACGCCGCTGCGTTCCCACGATTTGTACTTTGCACGACGTGCAGGTTGGTGCTTCTGCACCGGGTCAGCTGAGGATTAGACCCCAGTTGGACGTCACTCATCACGTGCTTTGTCCGGCCCACATCAAATTATTGGCTTAAACACGCTGCCTACGTCTTTTCAGTCGTCAGGATGCTTTGTAGTTGGACGACAGGGCAGTGCAGCGGTGCTGGTGCAGCTCAAAACGCTTTGCACTAACTTAGACTGCAAGCAAAGATAACACGCAGTCGATTCAGTCAAGGAAGTCAGAAATTGATTGTTTCAAACTTTGACCGCATTGGCTGCCTTCATCAGCTTTGTAAAAAGGCATGTTTCAGGCGAATCATGCAGCAAAGCAAAACAAATGGAAGCAAATGAGAAATGAGCTGGTCCACGACCTCCAAACGCACCGTCGTTGGGGGTTGTCAGCTTCTTTGCATGGCACACCGGGGCCTCCCAGCCGTGGCATCGCTCCCAAGAACCTGTTTCTGGGACGCATCTGGGCCCCAGTTCGGTCCAAGGACATTTTGAGCTGAAGAAGTGCAAAGGGGGGGACACTGACCCACACGGTGAGATCCTGCCTCAGAAGCTGGAGTTAAAGAGGGTGTGCCCGAGTCACACCCGAACAACGGGTGTGCCACACCTAAAAACGCATGTAAATCCACCCGCTTTTTAACCCCTGCTTCAACTCCAGCTTCTGAGGCTGGACTTCACCGTGCATATGATGTGATCCCCCGCACTTTGTTGCCCCCCCCCCCCCCCCCCCCCCCCGAAGCTCGCATGTAGATTTTGTGCTCGAGCCTTGTATACTCTTCTGCTTCTGCGTAAGTAGAATCGTTGTTCCCTTTGCCGCATCACTCCCTTTCAGAGATTCTACTCGCAGGAAGGCTGCGCGACTCCAATCCCATAACACTGCAGAGACTGTGTCTCAGGATGTGATGCCTCAATAGTCTGTGACAATCACCTAATTGACCAGTCTTGTGTGAAAAATTGCACTTCTAATTCTAAGACGTGGTTGATTGGCATGCAACCGGGTGCTTGAATGGTACCTTCACTGCTGAACGTCCGCAGCGGAATATCTACGCGTTATATCAAACGAAAGCAACAACGCGCCCAGCCTGAATGCGCGTTCCAAGACAAAGTGTGCAAGCGTATGCGCTTGCGTGTGCAAATTCGTTTGTGCTCACTGCTCCGAAACCTAATCCAGGCCATCTTCTCTCGCCCCCTCCCCCCACCTTTCCCCTGCTGGTGACCTCCCCGAGTGAGGCGGCACGAGAGGAGCAGAAACCATGCAAAACAATGTACGCTCGAACACGAGCGTGCAGCGTGTTATGAAGGCACCGGAGCCGGTCGAAAAGACGGCCGACGACGCTGTGCTGACGGAGGTATGGGAAACGATGCGCCCGCGCCTCGCAGAGTGCTTGAAGAGCGTCCTGCGGAGCACGCTGTTCTTCACGCACGCCACCAACATCCAGAAGCTGACGATCCCCGTGTTCTGCAGGCACGGGACGTCGGTGCTGGTAGAGGCGTCGACGGGCAGCGGGAAGACGCTGGCCTTCCTCCTGCCCATCCTCCAACGGCTGCTCAAAACGAACGAAGCTTCGATCGCGGCGTCCGGGCTCCCGGTTCTGACGAAGGAGATCTCCGCGGTGATCCTGTCGCCGAACCGGACGCTGTCGCGGCAGACGTTCACGATCTGCAGGATCCTGGTCAACGGGTGCGAGCACAACATCCGCGCCATTATCTGGGGCGACGCGAAGCTATCGCCGGAGAAGGAGCTCGCCTCGTACGACAAGGTCCCCAGGGGCGGCGGCACGGTCCTGGTCACGACGCCGGAGGCGCTGAGCGGGATGCTGCGGTGGTGCGAGAAGACGAAGTGCCGCAACGCGCCGCGGTTCGCGAAGAACCTGACGGTCATCATCGACGAGGCGGACGTCATCCTCGACCAGCAGCGCCGGACCCTCAGCAACGGCCTCGACTACGTCGCGCGAAGCCAACGCTCCGCAATTTGGAACCGCACAGAAGAGCCCACCTCGGAATCTGCCGAGAAATCGAAAATCCTTTTCGGTCTCTTCGGCGCGACGGTGCGATCGTCTGCGGCGGTCGACGTGTTCTTACACGAGCGGGGTCTGAAAGCTGCGGCGGTGCCGGCTGCGATCAAGGAGAGCTCGATTGCAACCCTCGACGAGGGGTTGGACGAATTGGCGGAGGAAGGCGTCGTGCCGCCGAAGGACTGCGCGGCCCCTGAAGGGGACGGCCCGTCGACGGAGCACGACGGGCTGGTGTACTCGATCATCGACGAAGAAAGCACCCTCATCAACCTCCAGAACTGCCACATGTTCGTGCCGGCCCGGCAGTCGCTGTCGCTTTTGGTCCACCTGCTGAACAAGCATCCCAAAAAAAAGCACTTCGTGTTCTTCAACAACTCGGAGACCCTCGAATACGTGCAAGAGCTCCTCGAGCTCATCTCTCAAGAGGACCGGCGCGGCGTGCTCTGGAAGCTCACGCCCTACGGCCTCCACCAAGGCATCCCTGAGGCCACCCGCAGCAAACGGTTTCAAGCCTTCCTCCAAGACGAAGCCGGGGTCCTTCTTAGTACAGACGTCTGCGCCTTTGGTATCGACGTGCGCGAAGTCGACTACGTATTGCATTTTCAGCCGCCAGCGGACACGCGGGTGTATATTCATCGAATAGGGAGAACAGGCCGTATGGGATGCGTTGGGACGTCGGTGCTGTTGCTGCCGTTGGAGCGCCGCGAGGCGTTGAAACCGTTCTTGAACACTTTGTCGACCGCCTTCGCTTCCGAAGAGCGCCGGTGCGCGATGAACGTCTTCGACGCGACCGGCATCGTGTCCAACCTCCTCGCGAGCGAGCCCCACCTGAGGGAGTTGGCCATCCGCGCCGCCCGGTCGACCATGAAAACGTTGAAGGGCGAGGCCCTCGCCGCCTCTCTGTGCAGTCTCGGCCTCAACGAAGTATGCGATTCATTCCTACTAACCGTCAGAGTCAACCTAGGTGCTGAAAAACGATGCAAAGCTACCCGCCAGCCGAGGGGACATTGCGTGCAGAGTGCCGCAGCGTTAAGAACCCTACAAAGACGATTCGATGACACGTATCTCGCTCTCCTACAGCAGCAGATTCCCGACGCCCCTCCAAGTTTCTTTGGTGTGAAGGGTGTCAGGCCAGAGCAGGCCCTGCTAATGGCACACAGTACCTCTCCAACCTGTTCGCAGAGGCCGGAATTGCAGCTAGATAGCAACCAAGCCTGTCTAGCATGTCTCTGCTTGTGGTGACGTCGTGCCTGATCAGGCATCTTTGGCCCCAGTCCTACCTTGTAAATCGGGAGTATTGTTCTGATGGGGTTGGTCCACCAGTTTGTCAGGTTGTTGGTCTGGGATGCTGGCGTCAACAATGGTCTTGTGGGAAGTATCTTTTTTGGGACCAGTTTGCCTCTGTTTGCCTGACCCCCCTAAGGTTCTGCACACGGCCGAACAAAAACACTTCTACGACAATCGTCACCCCGACACTTTAAAACCCCGAATCTCGAAGCGTTTGTTTGTGCGCACTTCCTTCAAACCTGTGTTGTTCATCTAACGGGAGTGAGGATGATCTGTTTTGTTCTTGACAAATCGCATTTGTCAGACACAAAAAGACAGGCGCTTCGTTTTGTTTGTGCGTGGCCGGTGATTGTTTTCCCACTTGTATTTACCTTGTGGCATCTTCAGGTAAGGAATTCTGATCAACCACCAAAACACGCCTGCCTACGTCTTTTCAGCCTGCACAATACATTGAAGGGCAACCCGCAAGATTGTTAGCACTAAAACAACTCCCAGGACTTCGCGATGCAAGCCATGCATCTGGCCGACGAGCAAGCAGCAACCTCCGATGCGCTCGCGAAGGCGGCAGCGCAGTTAGTCCCCGCCGCAACGAAAGTTGAGGACACGCAGGCAGCAGGCGCGCCACTGGCGGCGGCAGCAGCCGCGGGAGGAAAGCGGAAGAAAAGGGCCCACGCTGCGGCTGAGGCCGGCTCGGCTGCCGATGCCACCGCAGTGCAGGACAAGAAGAACAAGTCGGGCGAAGTCGACAAAACTGCATCGGCGACGGGGGAAGCCGGCGCCGCCCCCAACGGAAAGCGGAAGAAGCAGCCCTCCTCCGCATCGTCTCCGGCTGGATCGTCCGCGACGCAGACGACATCCTCCGCAGGTCAAAACAAGGCCATCCCCGCCAAAACAGCATCCGCGGCAAGCGAAGCTGATGCTGCCCCGAACGGAAAGCGGAAGAAGCAACGCCCCTCCGCATCGTCTGCGGCCGCCGCTGGATCGCTCGCAACGCAGGCCACATCTCCCCAAGGTCAAAGCAAGGCCATCCCCGCAAAACCCGCGTCCACGGCGAGCGAAGCCGATGCCGCCCCCAACGGAAAGCGGAAGAAGCAACGCCCCTCCGCAGTGCTTCCGGCTGCCGCCGGATCGCTTGCAGCACAGACCCCGTCCTCCGGCAACCAAAGCACAGCCCCGGCCGCCAAACCTGCTCGTGGCCCCTCCGGCTCCGTGGCCAAAGCAACTCCTACGACGAGCGAGGCCGTGTCGCTCCCACCGAACCGCAAGCGGAAAGAAGTGGAACAAAGCGGAAAGGCTCTCCCCGCCTCCTCTCCCGCAGAAGCCGATTCAACGGCGGCGAAGGCAAAGAAAAGGCGCGTTGCCAAAAAAGCAGGAGGGAAGCAGTCCGTCTGATGGCAAAAACTGCGGCAGTGCCACCCTCGCATATCCGACAATCGCCGCGTTCGAGCTTGGAAGGCAGAAGAAGGACGCTGCTCCGAGCGAGAAACAGACATTTCAGCATATGCGAGTATCTACACCAGCACTTTACTGTCTCCGTGTTCCTTCCCCAACGCAAGGGACCGAAAAAGACACTCCTGCATCTACGAACCCCGCCTAGCCATTCTGCACTGTCTCCGTGTGCACTCCTCAGCATGCTGTACTGGGTCGCGAAAAGCGGAAATTTGCGGAGCAAGGCGGTGAAGCTACTGCCCGAGTTCGAAGAGACGGCAGGGTTGTTGAAGCTTTGTTCTCGGTAGGTGAGGGCTGAGACCGTCTTCATAAAGACCATGATGACGCTGCTGCACCACGTCTGTCGAAGGCTGACACACTGATGGACAGACAGCGGGTGTGTGCGTCTATAGGGATAGGGATTGCACGGCGCTTTCGTGTCCAAGCTTTCCAAATATGCAGCCGGCAACTCTTTCTTAATGGTGCCTAGTGTGATGTTGCGGAGCTCGGCTGCGCGACTATCGCTCCGTATTGGACGCATCCAGTGCTCCCGCTAACGAAAAAGTGCGAGAAATTGCTCAAAAAAAAAAAGAGGCTGGAAAAAGGAGGGTGAGGAATTCCTCATGAGGAATTCCTCACCTTTTTCCCGTTGATACCGTTCGAGCCCCCTCGGGAGCCCCCCTGCATCAAAAGCTAGTAGCCTGGACCAAACGCGAAAGCCTAGCGGGGGGAAAAAAAAAAAAGCCGAACCCAGGTTTTTGGATTTCCTCACTAAAAGTGAGGTTAGCGGGAGCACTGGACGCATCTTTAAAACGACGAAAATGCCCGCACCCAACGCGTTAAAGTAAAACCCACAACGGCCTTTCTCCGTGGCAAAGACGCCCTTCCCCCCACGGCCAGCAGGGAGGGGCATCCCGATCTTTCATCCCGCTCGCCTATTATCGCTTGCCTCCTCCCGCTCCGTATCATCAAGCATCACACTTGCCGTCACAGCAAGCGCTTCTCCCATGGGCCGTTTCTTCTGTTCTGCTGTGCCAAGGCTGCTGCGAGTTGGAAACCGAGGGGTTTCATGCTCGCATGATCAAGACAGTTTGACCAGACCTGCCCCATCTTGAAGTATCTCGAAAGGTTCGAGAAACGGCAGGGTGCGCAAGATTACCCGATAGCAACACGAAAGGAAAGAAGTGCCTCGATACCGCCCACTGCGTCGAACGTCGAAGCAGTGGACGATTCTGCCGTCAACGCCCACCCGGATGTCGAAGGATCCAGCAAGCGCTGAGTGAGGAAGCGCAGCTACCTTGATAAGGACGCGTCGCATGTGAGGTTCGCGACAACGGCCATATTCGTGTCGGGTTTCTTCGGTTCCATCAAATGCTCAGTTCATCATGTCCCGGGCGTGCATGTCACTGCCAGTCGGTTAAAGCCTTCCACAAATCGACCCTTTTTACGTTTCGTTTCCACGGCTGATGGTTCATTTTCGGCGCCGGCAGTCGCCCCTCGAACTTCATGAGCCGACAGCCCACTTCATGCTCTAGTCGAACCGTTTCTCGGGCGACATTGGGAGAGCCGGTGAAGCTTCATGCAACCACAACACCACAGGTCTGAGCGGTCGAAAGGCCGACACGCGACAAACACACTCCCACATACACACGCACGTGGACGCACTTTCGGAAAGAGGGGCGCCGCGAGAAAACGGTCCCTAACGCATACCTACACGCGCTCACACCGCGCACACCATATACAACTACCCGGCACTCGATGTCAGTGTGGGAATGCCCGTCTTGCACGGTACACAACGAATTGGAGCATCAGACCTGCCACCTGTGCCTCGAAAAGAAGCCGTCCTCTGCGGCTCAAGAATGGCTCGAATTCTTCGACCCCAAGCACAACCTGCCGTACTACTACAACGAGGCGACGAAGAAGACCGTGTGGACCCTCCCCGCCGGCGCCGTCGTCCTGAACCCGGGCAAAGTGCGGCGCCCCGCCGACCAGCCGCCGCGTGGCGGCGCGTCCAACCGCGTCGGGTCCCCGCCGGGGTCCCGGTCGCCCGGCGGCCGCCGCGAGGCCAACGGGAGCTCGGGCAACGGCAGCAACGGCTGGCTGCGGGGCGGTTTGCTGGCCAGGGGGTACCCGGGGGGCCGCCTGCAGGGGGCGCAGCGGGCGGAGCCGGCGACGGTTGATGCGGCGGCGCCGGCGGCCGACGGCGGCGCGCCGTGGAACTGCCCGGCGTGCACGTTCTTCAACGTGGCGACCGACTCGTGCTGCGCGATCTGCAAGACGCAGAAGAAGGCGTCCATCCGCGCGGCGCAGGTGCGCAGCGGGCACAGCGGCGAGCCGGGTGTCGAGCCGTTCTCGCCGGTGGGCGAGGGCAGCCTCGGGTTCTGCTTCGACGAGCAGAAGCGGGACTGGGTCAAAAAAGTAGAGCAGCTCGAGCGCGAGCTGGCCGGCAAGCGCGCGACGTTCGTGGACGAGACGTTCCCGCCGACGATCACGAGCGTGTACGGCACGGACATGGAGACCCTCGGCTCGGCGGACGACGGCATCGGCATCCTCGAATGGAAGCGATGCTCCGATCTGCGCGGCGGCCGTTTCCACGGCGTGAGCTCCAAGCCGTGGCGGCTGGCCGACCGGAAGGCGGACGGCTCGCACGAGCCCGTCTTCTCGTCCGGCGCCATCGCCCAGGGACAGCTTGGCGACTGCTGGTTCCTCTCAGCGTTGGCGGTCGTGAGTACCCGGCCCGAGCTCATACGCCGCATCTTCATCTCCCAATCGTTTTCGCCCCAAGGCATCTACTGCCTCCGGTTCTGGCACAACGGCGTGTGGACGCCTGTCCTCGTCGACGACTACTTTCCTCAAAACTTTCGGTGTGTTGTTTCTTCGATTCCTATTGATTACCACCCCCCCACTCCTCCACATATGTCGCGCGCTTTTGAAGCTTGTTGTCTGTTTCTACACTGCTTCAAGCGCTCATCGCCGGCGAACTCACCTGGCGCCATTGCATTGGAAGCACTGCCGAACACGTGCGACTCTGCTCCGTGTCTTTCCGTTCCTTGTAACGATCAGTCATGCTGAATGGCCTTGGGGTCATCTGGGGTTCAGCTCGCAGAAAAATAAAGGGGTATTTCCGAAGTCGAAACCCAACACAGGGGCGGCTTCGCGTTTGCAACGGGGAAGGACAACCAGCTGTGGCCCTCGCTCGTCGAGAAAGCGTACGCGAAACTGCATGGTATGCATCTCTGCTGCACGTTTTGTTGTTGTATACCACTCATTCCACGAAAAGTGTCACAGATTTTCCGTCTGAAAAGCAGCCCGTTTTGGATCAAAATTTTGGAATTTTTGGGAAATTATTTTTAGCCACATGCAATGTGTGAGGAAACTGAACCGCCCAAGTAGGACCTTCTGATCATGATCATTTGCCAAATTTGCCACCTGAAACCACGTCCAGGATTTGGGCTCAGGGTAGTGCGGTCAACGAAATCGAACAAGTGCAGAAGTCGTACAGCTGTTGGAAGGGAAGCAGAGACGGTGCGAGGTCAGAGCAATACCAAAACTAGACTGGCACGGGCGAGCCTCACGTGACCAGTGTTCGGAACACGTCTGACACTCAGAGCGAGGAAGGGCGAATGCGTGCTTTTCTTCTTTCTCTCGGCGCGTTTTCTGCAAGGGCGTTTCTGATTGGGAATTCGTGGGGGGAACTCATGGGGGGGGGGGGCCGCATACATCCGATCCGACTCGTATGCGAGAATGATTCTCGCATTCTCGCATGAAATTCTCGCATATTCTCGCATGCGAGAATGATACGAGTGAAATGCGAGAATGTGTAAACCACTCAAGAACCATGTATTTGACCCGTATTCGAGGCACCGACAGGAATACCAAGTGAAGATAGCAAAATAACGAAATAAGGCTACGCCAACTGCAACGTTGCAGCTGGCATTGTGCCTTGCTTTCAGGACGCAATACGCCGCCGACAACAACTCTGGTTGCTCCATGGTATTGCTTCAATGCTTGAATAGTGGTCGAAAACACGCTTCACAACAAGTGCTCCGCAAGCCACTGTGTCTGCAGCTTCTCCTGCTGCGGGTTCTTGTGTTTACTTCTACGATTTCCTCTGCCACAGCTCGTTTCGTGAAGCTGTCGGCTAACGTTCAGTTGCTGCTGCCAGCTTTTTGAATAATTGACCTCGGGGCCACCTTTGCAGGTGCATTATTAGGTTGCAGGTTCTCTGGATGGCAATCGTTCACAGGTACCTTGGAATCCAGCGAGCCCAGCGACAGCGAGTCAAGGAAACCTATTCCACAAATAACGCTAAAAGCACAAGCAAACGGTTCCCGAGTTCACAAACAGCTTTGAAAGCCTGCATCCACGAACAGACGAAACGAACTGTGGCAGTGAAGGCAGAGGAGGAAAGGAAAGTTTACTACACAGAGGAAGCAGCAGCTGGTGAAGTTGGGAGGCCCAGTGGCGGCAAAATGCGCCGCGGAAGCCTCGGAGACGACCTAAAACGTTGACTCCTGCCGGGTTCTCATGTGTTCAAGCATCCCGTACTGTGAGTTATCTCATTCTCGCATATTCTCGCACGTGCGAGAATATGCGAGAATCATGCGAGAATTGCGAGAATATGCGAGAATTTTGCGAGAATCGGGGCCGCGACCCCCCAATACGAGAATATGCGAGAATACGAGTCGGATCGGATGTATGCCTAGGGCTATGATGGCAAGTAAACGGAAACGTTTCCCGTTTCCGTTTCCGTTTCCGTTTCCATACTTTCAAGGAAACGGCGTTTCCTTATTTGGGAAACGGCTGCTGCAGATTGCAGTGTGTAAGGTGACCACACCTCGGATGGGCGGGGGAAAAAAAATTTAGGGGTATTTCTCGACGAGCCAGCAAAATAAATGTATCTGTGCAAACGGTGCTGTCTCCGACGTAGTCCCGAACTGCGCGGTCAACATCCTGGTGGCAACCAAGCACTCAGAGAATTGGGCATGGTGACCACCCCGTTTATTTTCTCGACGAGGTTCGTATGCACGACATTATTTTCGGTTTTGGCTGCAAGTTAACACACCCTGTGCGGGATGTGAGCAGCCTCAGAAGCTGAAGTTAAAGCTGGAGTTAAAAAAGCGGCGCTTTTCGGGTGTGACTCGGGCGCCCTCTTCAACTCCGACTTCTGGGGCTGGACTTCACCGTGTAGTATCCCCTGGTGGTGTTAGCGTGGTTTGTGCGTTTCCGTTTCCATGTTTTGGAAGAAACGGATGGAAACGCGTTTACTTGCCAACATAGCCCTAGGGGGGGGGGGGGGGGCGGGGTGGAAACTAAGTCTGAGCCCAAAAACGAAGTTGCAAACCTGGGGGGGGGGTGGGTACCCCCCAATTTTTTTTTTCTTGGTCGCTGCTGAGGAAACCACCTTGGAGCGGTCACCACCCTGCTGCACACAGGCCCTGCAGGAGGGGGGGGGGGGGGGGGGGGGGGGGGGGGGTCTAGGGGGGGGGATACTAAGCCTGAGACCCAAAACGAAGTTGCTAACCCTGGGTGGGGGTGGGTACCCCCCCCCTACCCCCCCCCCCCCTCCTGGTGCAACCCACTGTGGACCTACTGTGGGACCCACCTTAGCTAAATTCTCTAAGGTGAAATGGTGGAAAAAGTGGGTCAAAAACTTTTTTTTTCGAGTGCTTTTTTGGGAGGATTTGGGCCAAAAAAAAATTTTTTTTTTCTTGGTCGCTGCTGAGGAAACCACCTTAGAGCGGTCACCACCCTGCTGCACACAGGCCCTGCAGGAGGGGGGGGGGGGGTTTAGGGGGGGGGGGGGTACCCACCCACCCCTCGTTGCCGTCCGGCTGACAACGATGCCGAGTTTAGGGGCCTTAGCATCAGCACTGGGGGGGGACCCACCACCCTCGTTGCCGTCCGGCTGACAACGATGCCGAGTTTAGGGGCCTTAGCATCAGCACTGGGGGGGGGGTAGGGGGTAGGAACCCTTAACAAAATATCGTGATTTCAGGTTTTTGGACTTTTTTCAACAAGGGAACACGCACCCGCCCTGTGCACCCCCAAGGATGGGCCCTCCACAGTGTTTCTCGCCCGGAAAAATGTTCAAAACGCTCTGCTGGCTGTTATTTTCGCGCCGAAATGCATTTTTGAGCATTTTTGGTCTGTGGACATTCTGTGGACAAAATCCGCCGACTTTCCTCTGGAACCGGAATTTTTTTTTGGGACTGAATTTGCCCATCTAAAAAGTCACTATTGGGCTGATTGTGGGTCAGAGTGCACCCATGAGCGATGGAACGTGGTAAAAATACACTTTACACGAGGCGAGCGTCGCAGAGTGGAGGGGTCGCATAATATTTTCCGGCGCCACCGGCTTGAAAAACGGAGTTCGCACGAGAGTTTGAGAGAGTTTTGGTGCCGAACATGAACGATTTTCACACCCTCGGAGCTTCTTCGTGACCGAACCGACCGGGAAAATGACTTGGGTTGCACCAGGTTGTGACCTGCGGGCCAAAAACGCTGTTTAGACGCCGGTATTGATGGTGCAACGGTACAGTGACGGTAGAGTGACGGTAGAGTGACGGTAGCGTGACGGTAGCGTTACGGTAGCTCTGTGGAAGCGTGAAAATAGCATAGTGTGTGCAACAGCAAGCAAAAAAAATGTCAATCCACCAGCATTGCTCAGAATGCCATGCGAAATTGACTTCTCTCACGTACAACGATGCCGAGTCCCAATTTTTGCTGGCCAAAACGCAATTACAAGAGGTGAAAGAGGGAGGAGGATGCACCAGGTCACGGTCGAACCGTGCAGAAGGCAAGAGCAGATACAATGAAGGACTTCAGGGCTCAACACAACGATTCCGAAAGGCCGGTGGGCGAAGAAAGTTTGTGAAAGCCTCCGCCATAGGACCAGGAAGACGCTCTGGTGAGGTGGAGTACAAACGAGCTGGAAAACCTTCTTCAGAAGTCTGTGCAGATGAGCAAGTTAAGTCGACCCCGTGGGTTGCTTGCACTGCAGTGCTGGTGTGGTCATGCCTGTGGGTAGCCGGGACGTGGCTTTGGACCAGCACGTTTGAACCCGGCTGTTTGGCTGCTGCCCTGGTCCCGACGTTGCGCACGCCAACACAGCAGCATCCCTGGAGGCCCCCACTCGTTTGCTGTTTCTGCGGCGGGGCTGGTGTTGTCGTGTTGGTTGGCGAGCATACTTCAGTGGCACCACCGGACGATCACTGCGGGTCCGTTGGCACTTGCTCTGCATCTGGAGCACTTCTTTTCCGACGGCGCAGTCGCAAATGCTGATCATATTGCTTGTGAATGAAGCAATTGGCTCATTTTCCTGGTAGTTTGGGCCTGTTTGAGTCCTGGGGCCGCTACTTATCTGAAATAGAAGCTGATCTGGCATGCTTGTCGATTTGTAGAAATGGGCCATGCCTGCAACACCCCATTTGAGGTCATTTTTGACCCGAAAAGTGCCACTTTATCTCATTTCCTCCTGCTTTGTGGCCAGCCAGCGCCCGAACGGGGCACTATTTTCGGTTTCCTGACCGTTTTGGGCCCACACCACTTCATTTTCACGACCTTCTTCACCAAATGACCAAAAACACGAATTTTTCACCCGGGTTCCTACCCCCTAGGGCTATGTTGGCAAGTAAACGCGTTTCCATCCGTTTTTTCCAAAACATGGAAACGGAAACGGAAACGGAAACGGAAACGGAAACGGAAACGGCTCCTTGGTTTTGCAGGCTACCCACAAACCACGCTAACACCACCAGGGAATACTACACGGTGAGGTCCAGCCCCAGAAGTTGGAGCTAAAGAGGGTGCCCGAGTCACACCCGAAAAGCGGGTGTGTCACCCGCTTTTTTAACTCCAGCTTTAACTCCAGCTTCTGAGGCTGCTCACATCCCCGACAGGGTGTGTCAACTTGCAGCCAAAACCGAAAAGACTGCCGCGCGTACGAACCTTGTCGAGAAACTGTACGGGGAGGTCTCCAGGCCCAATTCTCTGAGTGCTTGGTTGCCACCACTACGAAGGACCGCGCAGCTCGGGACTACTTCGGAGACAGCACCGTTGGCACATATAAATTTGTTTTGCTGGCTCGTTGGGAAATACCCCTAAAAATTTTTCCCCCCGCCCATCCGAGGTGTGGTCACCTTACACACTGCAATCTGCAGCAGCCGTTTCCCAAATAAGGAAACGCCGTTTCCTTGAAAGTATGGAAACGGAAACGGAAACGGAAACGGGAATTGTTTCCGTTTACTTGCCACACGGTGGACTTACAGGGGTCCCTGTATGCTGTGGCTGTATGCTAAACTACCTGTATGCTACAGCATACAGCCTGTATGCTACAGCATACAGCCTGTATGCTGTAGCATACAGCTGTATGCTGTGGCATAGCAGATTCCTGTGTTTAGCGGTGGTGTGGCGGCTTGCGCGCGCCAGAGATGGCACTAGGGCAGCGCTGGGCCGTGTATTGGCGTGTAAGTGGCATCCCCCTGCTTAGTTTACGAAAACCTGTCGTTTACTGGCCATCTACGTACGCTACTATTTACATTCACTTGCGTGCTTACCAATCTGCCATCCATCACTGCTTCAGCTCATTGTGATAAACTCTAAAATAGTAAGAGTCAAAAAGAAAAAGAAAAAAGACAAGCAATGTCAGCGAAGCAGCAGACACCAGAAGCTAAAGCGGGGAAGCGCAAAAGAGAAGAGCAGTCTTCCTCGCCCAAAGTGCCGAGGAACGACGCCATCAACGCCTTTGTGGCACTGTTCCTGAGAGAAGACCCGGAAGGTGAAATCCGGATGCCGGCTCTCAGGAGCACCATCGAGAAGATGGTTGCTGGAGCCAACAGCAGCAACAAGGACGGTGCCCTGCAGAAAGCGGTCACCGGCAAGTGGAAACCCGTCGAGATGAAGGCAACCGAGGTGAAGGAGATGCGGGAAGGGGGGGATGACCTTCCCTCGATTTACAAAGTGAGGGGGGCGAACGAAACCGTGTACCACGGTATCTGCGTGCGTACAAGGGTTGACAAGCGAGCAGCCGGCTACAAAGCACATGCCGCTGTCCTCGAAAAGACCCTTCTGCCGGGCTATACCCTCGAAACCAACGTCGCTGATATCTACCGCGGGGCGGTACAGCAAATTGCCCCCGGCGCGGAAGCAAAGAAGAAGTACCCCCTGCAAGTTCGACGAGGGAAGGTCGGCACCGACTACGTCACCATCTTGGAGACGGGGTTGGGCTCCGTAAGCGATGAGGCCCCAAGCAGGACAGGGCACAAGGTGTCCCTGAGCATTGTAAGAGATGTGGGCGGGGACGCCGACATCGGATCTGGGACGTTTCCAGTCACCGTGAACGTCCCCCTGAAGTTCCGAGTGAGCCCGAACGCACCGCCAAAGGTCGTCGACAAGAACGGTGTCGTGTTGGTGTACGTGCCGCTTACGGAAGAAGTGGAAAAGGTTGTGACAGCGACCGTCGAGAGGGACGCGAAAACATGGGAGCTTCCCGTGCCGGAGTCAAAGACTGATTCGGACGGTGAAGGCCCGGAAGGTCCACCTAGAGGCGCCCTCTTCGACGATGACGACTCTAGTTCGTGAGATTTGCCCCCTCCCTGGCGGTACTATCTTCTTCTGACCATCACTCTTGCTGCTTTTCAATTGCTCGCAACCACCCGGTTCTCATCGTGACCTTTTCTATCGGGTTCGCTTTCGCATTGCGCAGTCTTTTCTGTGCTCCGTAAAAGCTTGCGCCAGGACTTCCTGCAGGGTCCTGTTCAGAACTTTTTTTTCCCCCCCTGCGGGTTTCCGCGGTCGCCATACTTTTTGGGATTTTCGATGGCGAAGAGGAGTTCAGCTTGTTGGTTTACAGTTTCTCGTCCCTTCCAGTTCAGTTAAACAACACCACGGTGCGCGAGAAGTGTTGGTCACATGCATACGTGGCCCATGTTGAGGACACACGGTACCAGTGCAATCACTGCAAGGCCGTGTTTTCCGCAGCATCGATGAAACGGGTCAAGGATCACCTAGTCACTTGCTCGCGGTATCCGGAGACCGTAAGCACTTGGGCGCAGCACGAGCTGGACAAGGCAGCTGCAGATCTGAAGAATAAGGAAGACGAAACGACAGCACAGGGTGCGAAAATGAAGCAGACATAGACGAATGTAAAGGTAGCGTATTTGAAGGTCATCCACAAGTGCGACGATGGGAAGAACTCCAGATCCATTCAGCACCATGGGGTGGCTCAGCGACGGGCGGCGGGTGAACAGGCAGTAGATATCGACAGAGAGGAGTCTGATGCGAAGGAAAAGCCGAAGTGAGTCCAGTTGAGACCCCCCTGTTTTATTCTAATTCCTCCGCAAACCCCAGGCCATACCCCCAAATTCTGAAAACGCAAATCCTGGAGAAGCGCTGAAAAAAAAAATCAGAAAAAATCGTGTGAGAAGAAATGAGCGCGCCAAAACGTCAAAGAACAGAACATGTGTCTGCTTCAGCTGTGGGTGATGGCATCGCTGCGGCCCGATTCAGCAGAAGGATGTCGATTCGCGATTGTGCTGAACTAGGCACTGCGATCAGACGAGAAAGCACCAGTCGGGGAGAAGGATCTCCAGCGCTGGGCGTAAGCCGGGATGCGATGCGCAAGCGCGAAACCGAGCTGACACAAACGGCGGACAGCCTGATTGGCAACTTCGTGAGGGTGTTTTGGACAGCCTACGACACGATGGCAGACAAGTCCGACCTGCCAGTTCAACTCGCTCTTGTTGGTGACGGCTACACACCGGGAAATGCTTTTCGGTGCTGTTCTAGGTACCGCCTGGCCTTGGGAATCACGAACAAGAATAGTTCGAGTTTGCTGTTCACTGCAGTTGACAAGCAGAAGCGGGATTACTCGAGCTGGGCAGCCTTTTCGCTACCCGACGAGATCAAGGCACTGCGAGCGGACACCAACGCACCCCTGCGGATACACGGCGACCACCTTGACAAGTGGTCTTACTTTAAAGGAATGGGGGGCAGAAGCCATCGTTCCGTGTACTGTACTACCTCTGCACCGAATTGGCTGAAGGAACTGTACATGTGCAAACGACTCTCTGTCGAAGAACTGCACGAGCATGGGTTCCACTGTCACCTTATTAGCGCTCTAAAAGGTGATTGTTATTTAGTAAGTCCACCTCTGCACGACATCAAGGGGATCATCTCTGCAGTGTTTCGGCTGTCCCCAAACGGGCAGAAGGCGCAGCGGGGCGTGGCAAAAAGCGAGAAAAACGCAACGGGTAGTCAGGCCAGGGACATGGTGCGCTGGGTGCTCCACAACTCGACAGTTTCATCCGAGCTGCTCATCTCCCAAGCTTTGGAGTGCCTGGTCTATTTCAGATACAACGACGTGCCATTGTACTACCATTGGCGCCAATCCAAAAGTAAGTACTTCGTACTTGGTTTGCTCTCGTTCCACGCAGTCATTGTCATTCTGGAATGGGCGCTTCCGGGAAGTACGTGGCACAAAGCAGGAACTTACTTCCACAGTGCATCGCACTGGTTTGATCCAGAGGATGTAGCACCGCTTTGCCTGTCAGATGAAGCGTTCGAGAGGGAGAATGGGGAGAGAAAAGCTGTTGTAGCGAAGTGCAACCAACACCACATCGAGCGCGACCTCATGAAGTTTGAACTCGGCAGGAAGCGCAATGCACAAGCCAGCCTACCGAAAAGTAACGCGAAGCCTGACATTGCAAGCTGCGGTGCTGTATTTTTTCACAAGTGCCTCACATGCGGAAGAAGAAATGTTGACCAAGAAGATAGACGTCGCGAACTTCGGACACTGACTTCAAACCTCCAAACGCGACTCACAAAACTTGGTGTGAGGCACGTGAGAAACTCCTCGGGAATGAAAGTCTTCCTCCCTAAAGGTGAAGACAGTGATGCTGTGCACACGTTTTGTGTCTGCGACGAAGAACCCTGGGAAATCCCCGACGCAACTGTCGCTGATGTAGTCGGCAAAACAGAGGATGATCCAATCCCTGGCGACCAATGTCTCATCTGCAGATGCTCTTTTCCGGATCTGAAATCCCTCTACGCGCACTACGACCAGAAACACCGTGAGAATAGCAACAAGCCTTGTCCTCTCTGCAAAGGAAAGTGCAAAATCTGCTGTAGCTCAATCGCAGTGCGCGGCTTATCACAGCATTACTTCTCCAACCACAAGGGAGAGCTCACCCCGAACTGCTGCCCGTTGTGTTTTGAAAGGTTACCATCGCAAACAGCCCGCGACAAGCACGTCCGTGAAGTGCACAACGCGCAGTGAAAGACCTGAACAGGGTCTTGCTTTCGAATGTTTTGCTCACAAATGTCGTATCGGTGCGCTTTCCCCTTTTCTTTTTTCCAAGTTTCCGGTCGCTACTCACTGGAATCTACTAGAACTTGAACGTTACAGCTTACAGCTGTATGCTGTAGCATACAGGCTGTATGCTGTAGCATACAGGCTGTATGCTGTAGCATACAGGCTGTATGCTAGGAGCATACAGGATTCCTGTATGCTGTACAGCATACAGGAACCCCTGTAAGTCCACCGTGCATCATAGCCCTAGGGGGGGGGGGGGGGGGGGTGTGGGGCTAATTTATTCCGGGGTGGCTTTTTTCCCGACTTTTTTTCCGACTTTTTTATTCCGGGAGGTGAAAATTTGTTCCGGGAGGTGAAAATTTGTTCCGGGAAGTGAAAATTTGTTCCGGGAAGTGAAAATTTGTTCCGGGGAGGGCTTTTTTTCTGACTAATTTGTTCCGGGAACTGAAAATTTGTTCCGGGGTGGGCTTTTTTTCTGACTAATTTGTTCCTGGGTGAGTTTTTTTTCATTTCTGGGCTAAAAATGGCTGACACGATCAGTGAGCCTCCCAGAAAAAAAACTCACCCCGGAACAAATTTTCACTCCCCGGAACAAATTTTCGCTTCCCGGAACAAATTTTCAGTTCCGGAACAAATTTTCACTTCCCGGAACAAATTTTCAGTTTCGGAACAAATTTCTCCTCATTTCACGGGACCCGGACCGAACCTAGAACTGGGGAGGACTGGGCTGACAACCCAAGGTGGCAACAAACGGAATCTGCACTCCACATTACATCACGCAAGAATGGCTGATTCCTTCCTGAAGTCACCGACTGTCTTTGTGCCCACAGGAAGCGCGAACTGAACGCAAGGACCTTCCAGATGTGGAACACTGTACGGAGAGAAGACCACGCAACGGAGCAGGCGCCCACAAGTAGTTTCTAACAGGACTAATCCCTCACACCGAAGTGATCATGAGTTGCCTTAACGAAACGAACCTTGTGGAGCTGAACTCAGGCTGATAGGTGGGCCTTCTACAAAGTTAGCACCGGTCAGCAAGTAAACGTATCCGACCCCTGGCACAGAAGGCACGCGGTGGCTATCGGTAAACTGCATCGCGCACTCAGACAGACTTCTTGGAACCCCTTCCCACGGTCAGTAACTTGGACGACAATTACACTGGACGAACGCAGGAAATGACGAATATCCTCGAGGCTGTCGTAAACTCTCTTCTCAAAAAATAATAAAATACATAGGGTCAAAAGGGCACCCCCCGAAAAAAAAAAAAGACTCCAGATACGCAAACTCTTTCGAACGCTGCACACGGGTATCCTTCAAGTGACCTCTAACTATCTGTTGCATACGCGTATCCGGATCTGAAAGCCGAAGACTTTGTAACACTTTACCGCAACCGAAGTCGCGAACCGGGTTCGGCTTGCACTGCAAAAGCAGCATAATTGTGTCTTGCGCCCGAGCGCGGAATTCCGCCACCCGCCATTCGGCTAGAGTGCAAGAACACAATTGCGAAGCGTACTACAAACGGATAGTGTTACATAGGCGAACGAATCATGCGAGAACCTATGGAGGGGCCCCTCGACAGCTTTCAGAACACGGCATAGTAAGTCAAGAGTCGGATAAGCGAGTGTGCACATTCTACTCCCGTTTGATCTGCATTTTCCACCTTTCCCCCCTTTCTTTGATCTGCTGTGTGTATTTGAAAAACGTTATCGCATGCGGGAAGCGGGGTTTGCGGGTTAGGGTTTGCGGGGTTTGCGGGTTAGGGTATGCGGGGTTTGCGGGGTTAGGGTACGCGGGGTTGCGGGGTTCGGGTATGCGGGTTTGCGAGGTTAGGGTATGCGGGTTTGCGGGTTAGGGTATGCGGGTTTGGGTATGCGGGTTTGCGGGGTTTGCGGGTTTGCGGGTTAGGGTTTGCGGGGTTAGGGTACGCGGGTTTGCGGGTTCGGGTATGCGGGTTTGCGAGGTTAGGGTATGCGGGTTTGCGGGTTAGGGTATGCGGGTTTGGGTATGCGGGTTTGCGGGGTTTGCGGGTTAGGGTTTGCGGGGTTAGGGTACGCGGGTTGCGGGTTCGGGTTTGCGGGTTTGGGTATGCGGGTTCGGGTATGCGGGGGGGGTTCGGGTATGCGTACCTTACACAAAAATTGTAAAAATCACACACAAATGGTGAAAATCTGGAAAATTTGGCAAACCCCAAATTTTCAGTTTCCGGAACAAATTTTCACTTCCCGGAATAAATTTTCACTTCCCGGAACAAATTTTCACTTCCCGGAATAAATTTTCACTTCCCGGAACAAATTAGTCGGAAAAAAAGCCTGAAAAAAAGCTCACCCAGGAATAAATTAGCTCGACCCGGGGGGGGGCAGCCCGCCGTGCGCACGTTGTGGGCCCGAGTCACACCCAGAACGCGTGTGCTACAACCAAAAACGCGTGTGAATCCACACCCGAAAAGCGGGTGCGACGTCCGCTTTTTGAACACCAGCTTTAGCTCCAGCTTCTGAGGCTGGACTCCGTCTCGCTCGCTTCCCGCTGCCCTCGTATTCGCCTGTGCCCTAGTAGCACGGGTGGTCCTGGACGAGCTCCGAACAGCCGCCTGACAACCCAGACTCACACCGCTGTCCTGTCTGCAGACACTCAGGTTCCGCGCAGATGGTGGTCCGCCTTCTGTGTCCGTGGCGTGCGGTCAACGAAAACTCTAGTTTCCCTTTTCTACTTTCTCCTACTCTCGCGGTGTACGGTTTTTGGGATGGAAAGAGCTATCCCTGGCGATTATGGGCAAGCAATCAGCTCGCGTGGCGACGTGCAGATGGACAAAAGGTCGGTTTTGGGGCTGTTTCAAAAAACCAAAAAAACGATTTCCGTCGGGAATCGAACCACCGACCCTCAAACCCCTGTGGTGTGGTAACCTCGGGACCATGGGCTAAAAAACTGGCGGGGAAAATTTTTGTTCACTACGGAGTGGGAATTTTGGACTCATTTTGAGTTCTTCGCAAACGGGCGAAAGAAGCTCCCAGAGGGCAGAAATACCGTCCTGGGACACTGAAAACGAGTAGATGACGATCTCGCACTTTCCGATAAGAATCCCAACACTGATCAGGCGCTAAAAGCAAATTTCGGCCCGAGGTTTGGCAACATAGCCTAACGGTTACCGCACCCTCCTGAGCCCCTGTATGCTGCGGTTCGATTCCTTTGGCCCGAACATTTTTTTTTTTTTTTGCGATTTTTCGGTGTGAAAAGCAGCCGTCTGGAAATTATTTTCGAGGTCTTTTTGGGAAATCTTTTGGTTTTCGAGTAGTTCTGGGATGCGCGATTATGGGCAAGCTGCCAGCTAGCTCAGTGATCAGTATCTGACCCCCTCCTGGATACAGAGAGAAAAAAAAAACCGATCTCCGACCCCATTTTTCGGGTGCCGACCTCCATTTCCGGGGGGTCGGTCAAAAAATTTATCCGACCAAATATTCGGAAAGCCCTGTTCTCAATGGATTCAATCGTGTCCTCAAAATCTCGAAACCGGCCATTTTCGGACCTGCAGATGGAAATCTTCGGCAGAAGTCCGAAGAAGAAAAAGAAAAAGGCCGCTCCGGGTCCAGGAACGTGACGGTCAACCACAGCTTGCAAAGCTTGAGTCGGAGGCAGCACAGTGCCACAACCCCGTCCGCTCTGCCCTGTGGCTGACCGTCTCGACGAGCTTGTGTTCAGCGCAAGCGCCAAGCCCCAAGGTGCGCCACGCCTTGATGCTTTAGTTTGGGAAATCGGTAGCCACTTGACCCGTAGGCCCGTGGCTCTGCAGTACCGCCGAACACGTGAAGCTTGGCTCCCGTGTAGCAGGCTTTCCCTGGTACCCGGCAGAAGTCCGAAAAAAGCCGAAGTCTGTGACACTTTTTCGTGGAATGAGTGATACACTGCCTTAGTACCTGCTTTGTAGGAAATACTTGAGGTGACTGCCAGTTGCGAAACTTGCTGCAGCCCACACGAAACACATGTAAATTTGGGTTCAGTGGCGCGTAGTTCAACAAAAGAGACCCACTTTGTAGTTGCGTTGTTTTCTCTCCCTCTAGCCTCCGTCGAAATGAGCACAAGGCAGTCCCTCGAGTACTTTGTCCATCTTGATCAACCGGAACAGGGTAACAACGAGTGGGAAAACGATCAACCGGCACGCGCAAGCAAACCAACGCGCCTGTCTTTTTCGTAGTAACAATGCATTGTAAACACGAAAGAGCGTGTTTCGGATAAGATTAGCCTAACGAGCATATTCACTCACTTTCATCCACTAGCAGGCTAATCCTCCCCCGGCACGTACAAACAAAAATGGCACCTACTCGGACTGATATCCTCGGATGAAGTCAACTAGGGCACAGTGCCCGTTTGCAAGCTACCGCGCTGCGCGAAGTTTTACGACGGGAAGTTTGACTGCGTGTTTGCCTCGTGCATCATCGCACACCGGTCAGAGCACCGGCACGTTCAAACAAGCACACGCCTATCCTTTTTTTAGGTTTTGAAAGACCAACTCCACACAGGCTCGTACAAGGCGATCTGCGGCGGGACGGCACGAGACGCGCTGACAGACTTGACGGGGGCGCCTTGCCATAAGCTGAACCTAGAAAAGGACCCCAACGCTGACGACCTGTGGATAAACCTGATATCCGCGTACACCAGCGGCTGCCTGATGTCCGCCAGCTGCGGGAAGAAGGGTGCCGAGCGCGAGGCGTACCGGATGCTCGGGTTGGTCAGCAATCACTGCTATACAGTCTTGGCGGTGGAGGACATGGGCAACGGGCTCCAGTTGGTGAAGCTGCGAAACCCTTGGGGGAAGGAAGAGTGGAAAGGCGACTGGGGGGACAACTCTCCGCTGTGGACGCCCGACCTGCGGAGGCGGGTCAGGTTCGAGAACAAGAACGACGACGGGCAGTTCTTCATGGCGTTCGCCGACGTTTTGCAGTACTTCTCGTGCATCGACGTGTGCAGAACGCACGAGGACTGGCACTCCTTCAGCACCTCCGACTGGTTTTCCAAGAAGGCAGCCGGCACCCTCAGCGCGCAGTTCAGCACCGCCTACGCTCTTCGCATCACGACCCCGACCTGGATCTTCGCCAGCATCGTCCAAAGGGACGAACGCGGCGCCGAGGTGGAGTACCAGTACAAGGACGCCGGAATTGTGATCATCCGCGTCCTGAAAGAAACCAGAAACATCCTGAACCCCCTCCACTTCGAATACACGGCGGGCGAGCTTCCCGCCGTTCAACGCATGTCCACCTGCGACGCGATTCTGCACCACGCGGGATTATACCTCCTCTTCCCTCTGTCGCTGCTGAACAAGGCCAGTGATCTACCGTACACCCTAGCCCTCTGGTCGAGCAAGAAGGTGTCGGTGGAGAAGGAACCCCTGCTCAAAGCGGGGCTCCACCCGATTGTGTCGGCTCTGCACAAAATGATATGCTCCGGCCGGGCGGACCCGAAAAAGGTGGTCCCGTTCCCGGGAACTTGCTTGCGGCAGATCCAGAACGCGTACGGCGTGTGGATCCACGCCGAGAACAGAACGAACAAGGTGTTCACCGTGACCCTCGACAGTACCGGGTCGCACGGACTCGTCTCTTCGAGGGGGACGTACGTTACTGTCGACACCATCACCCCCGGCGGGTCCATGCTTCTGCAGTGTTTCTCGGCGATCCTGCCCAATGGCGGGTGGAGCTGGAAGGGGAACCAGAAGTTCGAACTCTCGTCCGCGAGGAAAATTACGCACAACCCCGGCCTCCCTAGCTCAGACCACATACACGCCGAACTCCTCGATGCTGCAGCCCTCGCGGCTGCCATGGCGTCCACGTAGAGCCCCTTACGGTACCTTTTTGGCCCGTACATAGATTGCGACTACACTGTGTCGTGTTCCTTTGGCTGCGAGCTTATCGGTGCTCGAATTGCGACACCGTTCGAAGTTGGCGATCTTCCGGTTAAAGTTTGCTCCACTTGACATTGGCACTAGCTTCAGCTTGAAGCTGGAGCTCATCCACACTCCACCGAATCTCGCCAACGACTTCGCACTGTGCCGTGCATCCACAGCATTCCCACAACGTGCCAGATCACAACAATTACCCATAAGGTCACAGTGTGGCTATGGCGACCACCCCTCAGACTATTTTCTTTTAGCTGAGATAGCAAGAACCGAGCGTAGCGAGCTTTTTGTGAGATGGTTTTATTGTCCAAACAACCACGGCCTGCTCTCTCATTTTCATTTTCTCGCACAAGAAACTGAACCGCCCGAGCCTCAAATCATGTTCCATTGCCACCTGAACCAGCCAGGGTTTTAGTTCAGCGAAAAAACTCTAGTTTTCCGACGTTCTTTCACCTGCTCTCTCACCGTGCACGGTTTCGGCCACATGCAATGTGTGACGAAACTGAACCTCCGGAGTAGTACCTCTGATCGCAATTATCTCCCAAAACCACGGTCTGGATCTCGGTTTCGGTAAACGAAACGTACGCAGAACAGAGTACAGGCTCTAACCTCCTCGGGACCAACGACTGATTATCTAAATGGGTAGGCACTCGCATTCAAATAGGGGGCTTCCAAAATGCGGAATTCCCAGCCCCAGCAGGGAACAAATATTTGTTTTTATGTGGAAGAGGCGGCTCATCAAGCTTGCTCCGACCAGTGCACCCTTTGCCGACACTCGCTACCCGTCGACGCTCATGACGGCAGCCCCATCCTGAAGTGCAAATACTGTCGACGCGTCACTTCTGCTGTGTGCGCTCGGATTGGTGCCGCTCAAGCGGCCACCTTATGTCACTCGTTTGTTTGTAAATATTGCTCCGTTCTTCTCCCCGACTTGTTCCCGGATTAGGATGGCACATGCTAATACTGGAAGAGACGGTGCCCCTACCTGTGGTACCCTCGGAAGGCCGGCGGGACCTGCCAATGACAGTTTTGGCTTTTACTGTGTCGCAATGCTTCGCAAAGTGTGTGCTTGCGCAATGCGCGATCAAAGACCACTGCAAATCATTTTCACCCGTTCAGTTTGGTGTCGACCAAGTCTGTGCTCCATATGGAGATGCTTACCACGGAAACCAAGCAGTGCTTTGGGAGAAATGCTCGAGGACACCAGTTGCAAATCACAAAACCACTTTCGTTGTATTGTTTCTACCCCTCTAGCTTCTGTCGAAATACCTGGCCTCCGCGCATCCTTTTCTTTTAGGGCCAACCAGTCTTCTGGCAACACACACTGGTGTTCGAAGCTACCCTGCTTATATATTGCAGGGAATATTTTACAGACCTCTTAAGTGGGTGCTGCTCACGATTGCGGGAGTCGAAGCGGGACCAACCCTGTCGTGAGAATAGAAGAAAGCAAAGCGCTCTCTTGTTTTCATCTGCTCTGTCAAGATCTGCGACTCTGCTTCAACTATTGTTGTGTGGTCTAGTGAAAGTCATTGATCCGCTGAGCCGAACCCTGTTTTCAGCCAAAATGTGGTTTGGGTATTCGGGCACCTTGCAGCCCATTCCGATGGGTTGTTGATCGTGTATTCGAGAGGCCTACTCTTAGTCTCACGTATGCATAGCATGGTCCTCTAGAAGCCTACGTGTACCAAAGCTATCCCCACGACCACTACTGCACTAGATGTTGCAGTAGCAACCTTTCCAGCCTGACGCGCCGATCCGCCCCTATCCCCTGGACCTGCATCGAAGTGCTTGGTGCTGTCTATAGCGGTGTGCCACGGAAGCACGACACGGTAGTCTCAGCAGTAGTGACGAATGCAGGCCATCGCTAAGTGTTCTGCATTCTAACTTCAAACTTTAGCATGTGCCACGGTACACCACGGTTTATCAGGAGGGGTTGGACCGGCTTACTGGCAGTCGTGAAAGCAAGGTCGGCGCAAGGTCTGCACTCGATCCGAGCTTCATTGATCATCAATTTCTGAGGCGCTCCGTTTCCTGTCGAAGCATGCTTGTTAAAAAGGGAAAGGGCTGTGTAGAAGGACAGGCGGTCTCATGCAGAAAGCCCTTCATTTTTGAATGTGCATCGACCTGTTCCCTCAGTCAATCCCTGCTCACAGCAGTGGTTTTGCATGCTTCTTCTCCCCACCCCTTCCAATCCGGATCCACGAAGCAGTCGCCAATTTGTTGTTTGCTGGGCGACCGTACCTCTTAGAACGCGAAACAGCCAGGACCTGCGGAAAGATGAGGCTTCAAGGCCGAAACACTCACGCGAGAAATTTCATGGGTCTGCATGTTGTAACAACGCCTGTGATTTGTCACAAACGGTCGTGACAGCGAAGCGCGCTCATACATGGACTTCGTAGGATTCCCGTGTTTGCCTGTCAGATCTAGCCTCAGCTCCCCTCCGAGAGATTCACCGCACTTTGCAAAAGGATAAAGGAACGGAACGAACAAGTTGATCGTTTTTCCACTTTTGTTACCCTGTTCCATCTTCAAGTTCGGAATTCTGATCAATCAAAAGACGCTGTTGAATCTTAATGTCACCCGCGCCACGGTATTTTGTCCCACGACCAGCATGTGTTTTGGTGGTCATATTTCGGTCAGTTTTGACCAATTGAAAATGCATTTAAACGCGCCGAGCTCGGGCAGTCGTTTAGCATGTTCACGGGAAAAATGTTAGGTACCGCATTCGAGAATCATGAAAAGAGGTCGCTGTTCCCGGCTACTGACCGAGAACGAGATATCGCTCTAAACCTCATTTTGACAGCTGCAATGATCACAAAATAGGCCAAAAACATAGATACGGCAGTTTTTTCTGATGGGTACCCTGCCCACAGAAGCCATCAGAACCGTTTTCTTGAATACGACAGAACTTGGGTAGGAATGAGCAAGCGGAGCCAGAGAATGTCAAGCGAGCAAGCATAAACCTTGCGACACGCTTTTTGACGTCGGATATCCGCCCCAACATGTGCCGGAAATTGCGAACGGCAGGCCGGGAACGTTATCTGCCACGACTGCCTACGGGATCTTCACACGGCCAAAACTGGAAAACGCGTCTATTGCCGCCACTTTCCCGATCGGGGAAACAAGTCATGAAAGCACGTAGTTCTTGCGGGGGTTAGTTTTTTTTGTGCACCAGGTTCCCTTCAAGCACAAAACACAGAAGCAGGAAAACTGTCGACTTGACACGGTGGTGGAGTTTTTACAGCCCTTTCTCGGACCAAGGAACGAATGCTGGAATTTGCAACTCCATCGCAGGACGCTTCAGCTGTGAACGGGACAATCTTCTCCATAAATGGTGGCAAGGGCTGCTTTATGCTTGTTTTTCACGCCTTCTGTTCGATATGTTATTATGGGCCGCACAACTGCTGGGTGTTCTGCACTGTCAATGAAACTGAAGCCTGCATCAACAGGACTTTTTGACCGTCGTTTGAAGCTGTGAATTCAGATTACTTGCGCGAGTTGTTTTCAGGCTTTGGATGGAAAAATAGATGATCCCCACGGCACCAGAATGCGAAATTCTGTTTTTCGGAAAACCGGCTTTTTAACCGATTGGATGCGCACGCCGTCTCCTTTCCAGTCTTTAAGCCCCGGAGTGAGTCCAGACGTTTCGAAAGCGTTACAAAACGTGAGGGTGTTTTCTGACCCCCCCACGGACCCGGAACCCCCCAAACCCATAATGGGACAAAAAACCGTGGCGCAATGCCACCTGCAAGATCTTTGTTACGAAGCTGCAACAGAAAGCAAAAAAAAAAGCAAAATTACAAGTAGTAGTATTGGCAACAAAAGAAAACGGAGACGCCAAAGTAGCGTCGCGCTCCCTGCACGTAACAGTGTGGTGAGTTTGCAGCATCATCATCCAACGACTCTCCAGCAAAGCGTGACGACGTGTCTGTTACAATAGATGTGTGAGCTCAACTGAAGCAAGGGGGTGATTGTTTTGCCTCCGAAAATTCTGTCTCGGCCGTGCAGGCCCTGCACTGAAAGAATGAACACGGGTAACCGCAGCACCAACTGCGAAGCAGGGCTTTCCTTTGAAAAAGCACCCGCGTCGTAAGAAATACTCCAGGAGGCCGCCGGTTGCAAAACCTCAAAAAGGAAATGTGCTGCGCGACACAGGTAACGTGGTAACGTGTCAGTTAGACTTTGGCGGACAATGTCCGGCATGGGGAGGGGGAAGGACCCGGGGGGGGGGATAAAAAAGGGGGGGGAGGGGCGTCGGCCACAGTGGCCTATAGACAAGGCCATGGTTTGCCATGCCGTCATCTGTCCGTCAAAAAGGGGTTCTCCGCTATGCCGGAAAGTGTCTGCCAACGTCTAACTGACACGTTCCACAGGTACTTTGTCTTTCAACTACAAACCCCGTTTGTAGTTGCATTGTTGTCCCTCTAGCCACCGTCGCATAGATGAGCACCCGGCGGCCCTTATGAGTATTTCTGATGACTACTCTTTTCATCCAAGGTAGGTGGCTAGCCCACTTAGAATGAACCTCTCGTCAGCTTTGCCCAATGACTAAGTCGCTCGGGTCGGGCTGCAGCGCGAAAACTGTTTAAATTTTTCGAATCTCGTTTGCCCTTCGGCTAGCCTCCACTCTTCCTCTTTGCCACTGGCATAGGTTCTTCATACTTTACCCTGCTCTTCCTATTTCTGTTGGCTTGTATACGGCAACCCAGGGTGTAAATTCCCATTAGCCGCTCATGGCGAAACCATCTGTAGAAGATTTCAGCCTTCGCGAAAAGGAAGGACGACTGCCTCCACCTAGCGACCACTAGGACGAACAATCCACTTCCCAACCACACCAGAAGGGTTGATGTAGCCCCTGCAACGCCGGCGAGACTGGTAGCATGTAGTACCGGAATCTTTGGACACGGCGCCACCTACCTCTCAGATCCATGCACCGAAACACAGAAAGCACCAACAAGCATCGAATCCTTAAGACTCGCAATATCCTAGGGATTGAGCCAGCGCAAATTTTTTGTGCGAGATCAAAAAATGAGAGAGCAGGCCTGGTTGTCTGGACAATAAAACCATCTCACAAAAAGTCCCGGATATGGCTAGCCATAACCCATAACGAAAGCATGCACTAAATATGAGTCGATGCCAAAAGGGGGGGGGGGGGGTTTGGGCGGAAAAATCCCCGCATAGTTCACCAGGGTCTGACGGGTACTGAGGCCCCATAGCCTTCCTAAAACATGATTCTGCGTTCAAATACGCCCTCAGAAGCCTCCGGAGAGCCTTCTATGATGTCCAAAATGCGTTTTTGTGGGTTTTGGGGGGGTCCCCTGTCTGCTGGCCGTACACCGCTATAGTAGACACATATGCGACCTGATGCTATGTTGCTCCTCAGAGCAAGATCCCAGCCTGAACACATGTTTTCGGCGTTCTCTAGCACTCTCCAGGTGCATTAGACCCTCGGGCTTCGTGTTTTCTTCCGCTTACAGGTGCTCCGGGGCGCCCCCTGCATTGGGGTCAGACCGTACTACGTGATGGTACTACGTCACCAACGAGCTACGTGCTATGCGCACCTATGACGATACAGCAGCAGCACGTGGTGGTAGCAGCATGATATGCATCTGGCTAACGAGAAGGACGAGTGTTGACACGAAGAGTGACTGAAGAAGTGAGTTACACGGTGACCGAAGGCTGTGTCAACAGCCGATCTCAGTGGTCAGTAGAAGACGGTTAGCTCCGAGTTCGCTTCCTGCCCGTGCATTGTTTTGCAGCCGGTTTTGCTGGTTTTGGGGCAGGCTTTCGCACCTTTCCTTGTGATTTCCTCCCCCTTTTGGCATCTTTCTCGTCCTTGGCAGCAAGTGCCTCAAAGACGTGTTGCTTCTTGAGCCGTTTCTTCTCCAGCTTTGACGCGAAGTCTTCACTACTAGCACTGGAGTCGCCATCCCGATCACTGCTGGAAACGTCAGCACAGTCACTATCTGATTCGCAAAGTGGCAACTTGCTTGATACCTTGGGTACAAACGCGAATCTTGTGGCATGGCTCTTTCCCCGAAGTTTGCAACCGGGTTCACCACTGAAGTCATGAACTGTGATGACTCCGTCACCATCTCGTTGGTAGGACCCAATAGCCATGATATTGGCGATGTTTCGGACCGGAAAAGTGGCCCGTTGAGCACGGATTCTGACTTGTATGGCGATTGTGTTGGTCACCTTGTTTAGCACGGCTTTTACATCATTGAGATGCTTCAGCTCGGTCTTTTTCGAAGCCGTGTCGAGAGCACGTCCAATCGTGCCAAAGTGCTGGTCCCGGTCGTTCTTGCCGTGGCCCCCTTCAAAGAAGTTGATCGAAATCGTGGAATCTTCTTGTAGGAGGCGGCTGATAAAAAGCAGCGAACGAAAGTGTCTCCCCGAGTCGGACCAGTAAATCACTTTTAGGTCCGGGGGGAAATGCTCCTTGGCAGCTTCAAAGGCACGGACAGCAGCAAACGAGCACTGGTTGTGCGTTCGCAGGAGCACATCAATGTTACGACGGCAGACGTTTCCATCTACCAGCCAATGCATGCCAAAGCCAAGTAATGAGAAGGCACCTTGATTATAAAAGAGCTGGCCGGGCTCCTCTGGTTTCATTGGGAGCTTCCCTTTTTGTTTGAAGTCAAGGGTTACCACGACGCAGCCTGGTGGAGGAGCTTTCATGGCAATGTTATACGCATCTCTTTGTCGTGTGGCTGCCGCCTGATGCAGTTGTACCTCCATGAGCTGATGCAGCATGATGCTAACAGCACTCTTCACGTTTGCGGGAATGCGAGGCTCGTCCAGGACGCTGAGGAGATAGAACGGGTTGCTGTTTGCATGCCAGTACTGCGAGGTCAGCGACTCCCTGTTCTTGGAGATATACTCCCTCAGGCGATTTTGGATGGTGGCCCCTTCCGCACACGTGTCGCATACATCTGTCCGTCGTGAGATGTGCTGAAACTGGGCACCACGCAGCCGGCGATATGTCGTGTACGACACATCGTCCTTCATCTCACTCTGTTCGTAAACAAGCTTGAACGGTACAAGCATGTTTTGTGCCACGACCGCAGTACTTTCAGTTGAAAGCCGCTTCACCACGCGAGATGTGGGCGATGCCAATTGTTCGTGGTCCTCATTAACCTGCTGCCTGGCTTCTGGTGTGGCAATCAACGGCCTCCCGCCACGGGAAATGTCGCCATCTTGGTGTCTGTTGGACCACAGTTTCTCCCCTACAGTCATTCCAACCTTTTCATATCGTGCCCGAGCCCAACCCAGACTACGTACGATATTGCGACGTGTCGGCTCATGAGAGATGCTGTTGAACGCATCCGGGAATGTGCCAGATAGTTTCTGCCAGATACGGACGTGGTCGTCTTCTCCCCACATAGACAGCAAGAAACCAATGTGGTCTTCGCCTGCAATCTTGTTCAAGAACGCTTTTGTTACGTTGAACCGGCGCTTCATGTTCTGAGACGTTCTACTCCAGTTGGTGTAGGTGTCCTGGGCTTTCATCTCTTCCACAGAGGTTTCGAGGGCGAGCATACCCGTGTCACGAGGCATATTTACTTGATGTTCTTTAGTTCCTGTATGCCAACAATGAGGGTTTAGGTTTAATGGACCCCAAAGCAGCACAAACGAAGCCCGAAACGGTGGATGTGGCGCCAAAGCCGGTGCAATTTGACCCCAAAGCCTGTATAGACAGGCAGGGCGTAGTTCGGTCTGTCCCCAATGCAGGGGGCCATTCTCCTTATCTTTGCACGTCCCGGAACACCTGTGAGTGAAAGAAACCACGAA